>JAFVLL020025350.1:15000-28122 GCA_021397915.2 Tor tambroides | reverse complement strand
GAGTGTTCGGCCGGTCCAGCACTCAGGGACGCTGCCGGTGCTGGTGGAGGCCGTTCTGTCCGTCTCCATCGGCTGCGTCTCCGCTCGATCCACCAAACTACAGAGACCTCTGGACAGCTATCAGGTCAGTGAGACACACAAACACAAACACAGAGCACAATCTGGAGCACCTGGTTATCATCAACTACAACTAAAACCAAAACATTTTCACTACTTACTTAAAATGAAGTAAACATTAACTGAAAATACAGTACATTTTCATGCTTCAGTACTTTAAAAATTTTTTGTAAGAAAGTTAAGAACTATTTTACTTGGAGTGCTATGTTTGTTTTCATTCAGCCCTTAAACTATCGGTTTATTTATCGGTTATCGGTTATCGGCTTGGTCCAATTTATCGGTAAAATTTACAAGTGTTTGGAGTGTGAATGAGCGTCCATCGGCAGATGTGTGGGAGTGTGTGACAGACTGTATTCTCTCCAGCAGAGGGAGGAAGACACCGATATGGATAGTTATCAGGTACTCTGACTCCTGCTGATCATGTGCTTCAGTCAGGGAGCGTGATGAAATTAAGATCATAATCGTCCACCATTAATGAGGCTGATATTATAATCTGGCTGAATTTAATGTGAGAAATGAGAGATTCCTGCACTAACACACACAGCTGTCTTCACCGGTCACATGATCAGTGCATGACTGCATGATTCTGCATGTTTATGTGCATTTGAGACGCTCTAGATGGAGCTGCGTACAGCATCTGCTTCATCTGTGTGAAACGCCACACTGGATTAAATCTGCCTTTATTAATTCATTCATCTATGTGTTTATTCTGATGTTGTGTAAGTATTGAAATTGATTTTTGATGCTTGGCTCCAAATCTGCACCTGACACCGTGTCTACATTGGATTACACTGAAATCTTGTATTTTATTATTGGCATAGTGCATAATGTAATGCATACAAAAATGCAGGAAAAAACTGATTTAAATCAGACCAGAAAACAAGAATATTTTGAGCTGACCTTGATTGAATGTTCAGATGTTACTGAAATAATTAATAAAATTAAAAATAATATAAAATAATAATATAAAGTGACAAAAAATGTTAGACGTTAGTGATAGACATTAATAATTTTATAATATGTATTTTATGTAATGTTTTTGTAATGTGTATTTTGTGTAATTTTTTTTTATTTGTAATATGTATAATAATAATCATTTTAATATAATAATAACCATCATAGTTATATATGAAGCTTTTTCATTTTTTAATGTGTATAATAATTTTATATAATAATTGTAATAATTTTGTAATATTTTATGTAATGTTTTTATAATAAAAATAATAATATGTAATATGTACAGTAATAATATATATAACATTTTTCATTTTTTTTTAAGATGTATATTTTTAACCCTTTTGATGATATGCAATATATATCTCTAGATGTATAGTTTATATTTATTGAGATATGTTGGATATCATCCTATATATATATATATATATATATATATTTATTTTTATTTTTTTTTTCTCCTTAATTTTTTTTTGCTGATATTCAATATATATATATCTCAGTCTTTATCAAATTAGGCATAAAAAGGTTGATCATCTGTCTGAACACTCCTCAGTCGCAAGAAGATGCCTAATTTCCTAAAGGCCTATAGATATTACCGACAAATATAACAGATTTGTTACTGAAATACTTAATGAATAAAATTCTAAATATCAAAATAAATCTGCTCAAATGTTAATTTGTCATCGGTGTTTACTGTAGGCACGGTGTGAGATGGAGGTGCTGTTTGTGGATTAATCAGTGGAATGAACCTCAGATGGGATCTTCAGACTCTTTTCCACTCGCTTTAAAGTTTCTGATGTATTTTCTTTCTCAAACGAGCCTTAATGGCCCATTACACCTGCGGTGTGTCTGAGTCTGACTGTGGTTCTGCAGGAGGAGGATCTGAACTGTGTTCGCGAGCGCTGGTCTGAAGCCCTCATCAAGCGCAGGGAGTATCTGGAGGAGCAGATCAAGAAGATCATCAATAAGTCAGGTTGGAGTTTGCAGCGTGTGCTCGTCGTCCTGTAGTAACACACACTCTTTTCACACTCTTTTCTCTGTATGCACATTAAACACTTTTATAAACACTCCCTGCTACAAAGACTCAGTATGATAATTATATGTTTATTTGTGTATTGCACTACAAACCATCTTGCACTATGTGCTACTTCCCCCAAAATATCTCTCTTGCACAATTTCATGTACAAAATGTGACCCTGGACCACAAAGGGTCATAAGGGTCAGTTTTTTGAAATTGAGATTAATACATCATCTGAAAGCTGAATAAATAAGATTTCCATTGATGTATGGTTTGTTAGGATAGGACAATATTTGGCCGAGATACAACTATTTGAAAATCTGGAATCTGAGGGTGCAAAAAAATCAAAATATTGAGAAAATCTCCTTTAAAGTTGTTCAAATGAAGTTCTTAGCAATGCATATTACTAAGCAAAAATTATTTACCGTAGGAAATTTACAAAATATCTTCAAGGAACATGATCTTTACTTAGAAAAATGGATAATTTTAACCCATAAAATGTATTTTTGGCTATTGCTAAAAATAAACCTGTGCTACTTAAGACTGGTTTTGTGCTCCAGGCTCACAAATATCTCTCTTGCACAATTTCATGTACAGTATTTATGTAAAGTTCTTGTACAGTCTCAGATTATGTATAGGCAACTATTTATAGTATGTGTATAGTAAGATAGTTAAAGGAGTAGTTCACTTCCAGAACAAAAATTTACAGATAATGTACTCACCCCCTTGTCATCCAAGATGTTCATGTCTTTCTTTCTTCAGTCGTAAAGAAATTATGTTTTTGAGGAAAACATTTCAGGATTTCTCTCCATATAGTGGACTTCTATGGTGCCCCCGAGTTTGAACTTCCAAAATGCAGTTTCAGTGCAAGCTCTAAACGATCCCAGCCGAGGAAGAAGGGTCTTATCTAGCGAACCGATTGGTTATTTTCTAAAAAAAAATGACTTTTTATACTTTTTAACCTCAAATGCTCGTCTTGTGTAGCTCTGTGTGAACTCTGTGTTTTCCGGTTCAAGACAGTTAGGGTATGTTGAAAAACTCCCGTCTCATTTTCTCCTCCAGCTTCAAAATCATCCTACATCGCTGTTTTAACTTTTTTTTTGTAAAGGCTGTTTGTCCTTCTTTGCATGTTCACTTCGTAAACACTGGGTCAGTACTTCTGCAGCGATGTAGGACGATTTAGGAAGATTTTGAAGCTGCATTTAATCTGCATTTTGGGAGTTCAAACTCGGGGGCACCATAGAAGTCCACTATATGGAGAGAAATGCTGAAATGTTTTCCTCAAAAAAACTATTTCTTTACAACTGAAGAAAGAAAGACATGAACATCTTGGATGACAAGGGGGTGAGTACATCTGTAAATTTTTGTTCTGGAAGTGAACTACTCCTTTAAACTGTTGTATAACTGTTTTTCTTATACCTCTGTTGTTGCATGTTTATATCTGTGTTTAGTTAGTATGTAGCACCGTGGTCCTGTGAGACACTATATGTCCAGACATGTAGCAGAATGACAATAAAGCTCAGCTTGACTTGACTTGATCTGGGCTGCATTTCCCAAAAGCATCGTAAGCTTAAGTTGATCTTAGCTCCATTGGTTTCAATGGGTGTAAGATGTACTTAAGCTTGTGATGCTTTTGGGAAATGCAGCCCTGATGCAGCTGTGGCTGTGATTTCCAGAGAAGTCTGAGGAAGATGTGGAGCGGGAGGACCGTCTGGTGGAGCAGTGGGTCGGTCTGACGGAGGAGAGGAACGCTGTGCTGGTTCCGGCTCCTGGCAGCGGGATCCCAGGGGCCCCTGCGAACTGGTGAGATCTCAACCAGTCCTGCTCAGCCTCAGAAGCTGTTTGAGAGAGACATATACACTATATTGCCAAAAGTATTGGGTCGCCCCTTCTAATGAACAGGTTTGACTACTTTAGTAATTTCTGTGAGTACAAATCTTAATGTTAAAGCATATAATGATATTCTAGGAAATTGTGTGCTTCTAATATTATAGCAACAGTTTGGACAGGACCCTTTTCTATTCTAACATGACATTGTCTCTGTGTATAAGGCTCGGTTCAAAAAGACATGATTGATTGAGTCAGTGTGGAAGAATTTGACTGGTCTGCAGAAAGCCAAGTCCCAATCCCAGTTGAACACTGGCTCTGGTGTGACTGTAAATGCAGATCTTGAGCCAAAAACTCATCACTAAACACCAATCACTTGTACATATGGGTACAGTCATTTTAGACACGTCCAAAACTGTTGCAACAGAGATGGAAATACAGTTTTTAAATACATGAATTATGTTCCCATCGTTGTTGCCACAGATTTGGAAGTGTATTTTTCTGTTCTAAAGAAGGGGGTGTCCCAATACTTTTGTCCTTATAGTGTCTATACAAGTCATTGGTGTTTGGTGATGAGTTTTTGGCTCAAGGTCTGCATTTAAAGTCACACCAGAGGTGTTCAACTGGGATTAGGAATTTGTTTTATGCAGACCAGTCAAGTTCTTCCACACTGACTCAATCAATCATTTCTTTTTGAACCTTGTCTTATACACAGAGGCATTGTCATGTTAGAATAGAAAAGGGTCCTGTCCAAACTGTTGCTATAATATTAGAAGCTCACAATTTCCTAGAATATCATTATATGCTTTAACATTAAGATTTGTACTCATAGAAATTACTAAAGCAGTCAAACCTGTTCATTAGAAGGGGGCGACCCAATACTTTTGGCAATATAGTGTATGTAAAAACGAAACGTTTCTAGCTCAGACCTTTGTATTTATGGGATACAAATGATAAATTATTAAGGTAAAATATTTTTTTTTAAATACTATAATATTATGTAATATTTTTAAATATAAAGCATTAAATGAAATACAGTATTAATAAAAGTAAGATGTTTTACTACGTGTATTTAAGCATTAAGACTTATGTAAAGTACTCTAAGAAATTACTCTAAGAAAGTACTCTCTTTTGTTTACATAATATATGTGTGTGTACTGTGTATATTTATTATGTATATATAAATACAACCACATGCATGTATGTATTTTGAAAATATTTACATGTATATACATTTATATATTTATATTCTTATATTTTATATTATATATATATAAGTATATTTAATATATAAACATAACATATTTTTCTTAAATATATACATGCATGTGTTTGTATTTATAAATACATAATTAATATACACAGTATACACACATATAATATGTAAACAAAAACTTTTATTTTGAATGCGATTAATCGCGATTAATCGTTTGACAGCACTATAAAAAATATTAAAATAAAATAGAAAATAAAAGTAAAAAAAAAATACTATAACACTGTGTAATATTTTAAAATGTAAATAATATAAAATGAAAGGAAATACAATATTAATAAAATTAACATTTTCTGCTACATTTATTTAACTTAAATATTAAGACTTATTTAACTAAATTAGGTTTGGAAATTCAGAAAATCTCATTAGATTCACTTTACTGCAATAGTTATTTATTATTTGAATAACATGTATTAAACAGTATCTTGCAGTACTATTTAAAGTCACTGAAAAATGCAGTTCACAACGCTTCAATAATGTTGAGTGAGGCTTGTAGCGATTTTGAAAGTTAATGTTACTTCAGTGACAAGCATGAAATGAAAAGCTGTTATTGGATAAACCATTTTGGGGGAATTGAGTTTAGTTATTATAGAGCATATGTTAACCTCAGTGTTGTTGTTGTTGCTCAAGGGTTCCCCCTGCTGGCATGGAGGCTCATATTCCTGTGCTGTTTCTGGATCTGAATGGTGAGATATGTTGAAGGTTTTTCTGATTTGCATGACCCTGTCAGATCAGTAATTCAGGCTTGTTTGCATGTGGCTGTTGTTTTATCTGTAATGTGTGTTTTTCAGCTGACAATCTGACGGTGAACGATCAGCTGACCGGTCCTCACGCCGCTGGAATCAACTCAATCCTCCCCAAAGAGCATGGCAGCCCCTTCTTCTACCTGCCCATCATCAGACATAGCGATGACGAGGTGACAGGAATTAAACCTGTTAAAATGCATCTTCTACATGAATCATATAAAATGACTAAGCAACTTCAGAGCTCGTGATCAGTCTGTTTTCAAAAGGTTTAAATGTAAAGATTTCTCATATGCAAATTAACCAATGAGAATAATCAATTTTGGTATTTTGGCTTGTCTTGAAAATAATGTCTGACTGTAAAAATTATTCCCATGGTGCTAAAATAATAATTTTGTAATTTGCATTATTCTCATTGGTTAATTTCATTAAATTAACATTACCTTAATTTTTTTTAATAATTTGAAATAAATAAAAATAATAATAAGAGGAAGACGATTTGTATAAAGCATTAAATTAAGCTTACTTTAGGTCTATTATGATTTTTTCAAGACATTTTTCAAACATCCAAAAATCTCAAATTTTGTTTTGTTTGTGTTTTTTTAACAAAAGTTATTTTTTTCATTGTTTTCACTGGTTAATTTTATGAGATTAGCATCATTATATTTTTGTCCAAAAAATATACAATATATAATAATAACAGTATTAAACAAATTATATATAATTATATATAAAATTATAAAAAAATATACTCAATATAATAATAATACACAATTATATATAAAGGAAAATGTGTGGATGCATTACAGTCATGAGAATTTGAGATGTTGAATTGTCTTATTAATAATGTCTTATTGTAAAAATAAATCATGGTCCTTAAATAATTTGCAATATACACTGTATATATGTATATGTATATGTGTATATATATATATATATATATATATATATATATATATATATATATACATACACACACACACACACATATATATTTTTTGTGGTGGTAAAGTTTTTAATGAAATATTACGAAAAAAAAATAATGTCTGGATGCATTACAGTCAACAAAGTTTGGGATTTTAGGATGTTGAAATGTCTTGAAAATAATGTCTACTTGTAAAAATAATTGTGCTAAATAAGCTTAATTTTTACATATATGCTTTATAAAACAAATCAAGCTTTTTTGTCTTTTTCCTTTTAAATGTGAAATTTAAAAGGAAAAAGACTTTTTTTTTAATGTGAAAAGGAGATTTTGTGAGACTCATCCTCTTACGTTCATCTATGACTGATGTCTCATAGCATTCATGTGATGTTTCTCTTGCTCTCAGGTGTCTGCTGTGTGTTCCTGGGATTCGTCCATCCACGACTCCATCCATCTGAACCGGATCACAGCGCCCAGCGAGCGGATCTACCTGATCGTGAAAGCCACGGTTCAGCTCAGTCACCCGGCGTCTGTGGAGCTGGTGCTGCGCAAGAGGATCGCCGTCAACATCTACAACAAACAGGTCTGAAAAACACAGCGAGGCAACATGATTAAAAGGGCTGTCAAAAAAAAATCGAATTTCGAATATTTGTGGAATTTAAAATACGAATGCAAAAAAACGTTGCATTCGAATTATAGGTGTGCATCAGGCAGCCTTATCAGTGGTGCATGAAATGCGATGACGATGTAAGTGTTGTTTTTTAATGTTTTTGATGCCTATCCAGCTGAACCCACTAGATGCGGCGATGCTGCATTGTTCATTCAAAATACTGCAGAAAAAGAGAACATCAGTGCGGAGAAGATCTTGTTTCAAAGCCATTCACACAGAACGCATATTTTGCGCATTTTCTACAGGGACGTCTATCACCGTTGCACTCGCGTCTCGCACAACATTTTTAGAAAGCCATGTAAAATTAATGCAAGTTCAACTTTTAAAAAACATGTCTTCGAGGTGTTTTTTTTTTTGTCCTACTGCATCTCATGTTTTTAAATTAAAAAAGTAGTCTGTGTGATTGGCTTTCGTCCCTTTGTTTTAAATTATGCATATATGATGCTGTTTTGTTTATAATTGTTTAAGCAACTTTTTTAAATTATATTTGGTTTATAAACATTATGCACTTTTTCACAGATAGTCATGTTATTTTATTGCTTTAATAAACATGCATAAGTAATATTTTGCTAGATGTAGTAACACTTTATAATAAGGTGTCATTTGTTAACATTAGTTAATGTATTAACTAACATGATACAAACAATGAACAGTACATTTATTACAGTATTTATTCATCTTTGTTAACATTAGTTAATAAAAATACAGTCATTCATTGTTAGTTCATGTTAGTTCACAGTGCAATGATGTTAATGTTAACAAACACAATTTGTGATTTTAATAATCCATTATTAATAAATGCTGAAATGAACATTAACTAAGATTAATAAATGCTGTAGAAGTGTTTTTCATTTTTAATTCATGTTAACTGATGTTAACTAATGAACCTTATTGTAAAGTGTTGCCAATTATGCCTTTTAAATTTGAATATAATTCAGATATTGATAATATTTAAGTGCAAAATTCGTATTAAATATTTGACAGCCCTAGTGATTAATCTCAGTTACTTTATTAAAACATCTCTGATTCTTCATGATTTGTCTTGTTTGAAATGTGACTTGAAAATTTTATTGTATTCACACTCTTTTAAGTTTTGGCATACTGATTTATGAGTTTTTGCTTAAGTTTATTGAGTTGTATGTGATTGGTGTGTAAATGTTTTTAATGTAAATACATGACTGATGTCTGGTAGAGTTTCACTCAGAGCCTGAAGAGACGGATGTCTTTGAAGAACGTGCTGTACTCCTGTGGAGTGACGTATGAGATCGTGTCCAACATACCAAAGGTACAAACTTCACAATGTTTCCTCTTCATCTTTATCTTTCTGAATGCACCGATCTGAAAGATTGTGTATCTTTAGTCAGATGCATTTACATTGCGACTGTGTCCCAGATGCAGTCAACAGGAACTGTCTGTAAAGGTGTGAACCAAATTGTCCATACATTTAGAATAACAAAAGATCAGCACTTCTCAGGAACTTCTTGTAGATAACAGGATCTCCAGCAGGAGGTCTTAACAGTATCTGTTGTTTGTGTAGCCCTTTTGTCTTAAAGTGCCCTTATTATGGATTTTTGTAAATTATCTTTCATGCAGTGTGTAACACATCTCTAAGTGAATGAAAACATCCTGCAAAGTTTTAAATCTGAAAGTGCACCGTGTATAAAGTTATTGTCTCTCAAAAGAAAGAGTCGACTCTGAATCATTGAAATGAGTCGTGTTTAAAACAAATCCCAAGCCGTTTCATGTTGATGTCAAAATGAAATATTAGCATATTGCCTGCCTACTTGTTGT
This sequence comes from Tor tambroides, assembly GCA_021397915.2. Taxonomy (NCBI): domain Eukaryota; kingdom Metazoa; phylum Chordata; class Actinopteri; order Cypriniformes; family Cyprinidae; genus Tor; species Tor tambroides. Next base: position 18,804 of record JAFVLL020025350.1, on the reverse strand, counting down.
GCACGCAGACCTGGGAAAACTTGATTTTCACGTTGGTCTGAATGAAAATGCAAATTCATTCTTTGCCACTAGGTGGCGCTTTTGGAGCATTAAAAGCTCACAAACACTGCTTTAAATGAAATCGACCAATCGCCGCAGATTAGTGACATGCAAAGGAGGGGTTTGGAAAAATGAATCGTTGAACGAATCGTTTCGGAGTCGTTGAGCAAATAAGGTAAAAATAAATGCATATTATAAGAAAATGAAAGTGTTTTTGTCCTTGCATGCATGTCAACCTGTTGTTGGGGACTCCCAAAACCAAAAATGAACCTTTCATAAACCATAATAGGGGCACTTTAAGATATAAAGTTTTGTCTCAAAGACAGAACTTTGGGAGAAGCTAGGGGGAAGCTATGGACAACTTTGGAAGTAGCTAGGACTTTTACAAGGGTTAAGATTGCTTGAAGGATGACATGTTAACATCACTGCTGAAGAACTGCTACACTGCTACCTTCAATAAATTCTTCTTCCCACAAAAACTTTGGTCAAGCTTACTTATTTTATGTATTAGATGAATCTAATACATTGGCGAGCCACCCAAACTACTGCTCAGCCAAATACAGCAAAATCTAACAGATCACACACTTGCTGTCTTCATGAACAGGCATCTGAGGAGCCAGAGGAGCGCGAGACTCTGGCCTTGATGGCGGCGCGAGGAGAGAGCGAGGAGACGCTCGATGGAGAGACCTACATAGAGAAATACACCAGAGGAGTGCTGGAGGTTGACAATATTCTGTGTCTGGAGAGACTCCGGCAGGTTCGGCTTCACTTTAGCACAGATTTGTCTCACTACCTGCTGTTTCTGCTGGACTGATTACTAGAGATCAACCGATATAAAATTTTTTATAACTGATACAGATTATTTATTACACAGATTACACGTTTATGTGCCCGATAACCGATATGCAGAACAAAGGTTTTATTTATTGTTTGACTTCTATGTGATCTTTGTGCTGGAGTGTTAAGTATAGATTGACCGATGTAGATTTTTTTTACCGATATGGATACAGATTATTTGCATTTTTATGTGCCAATAACCGATATGCAGAACCAGAGTTTTATTTATTGTTTTACTTCTATCTGCTGTTTCCACTGCAGTGTTTAGTAGAAATCAACCGATATTGATTTTTTATAACCAATACGGATACAGATTATTTACGTTTATGTGCCCGATAACCGATATGCAAAACCAATGTATATTTTTTGTTTTACTTCTATCTGTTGTTTCTGCTGGAGTGTTTTGTAGAGATCATCTGATATCGATTTTTTTATAACCAATACCGATACAGATTATTTACATGTTTATGTGACCGATAACCAATACGCAGAACTAATATTTATTTATAGTTTTGCTTCTATCTGCTGTTTCTGCTGGAGTGTTTAGTAGAGATCAACCAATATTAATTTTTATCACCAATACGGATACAGATTATTTACATGCTTATGTGCCCAATAACCGATATGTAGAACCAATGTATATTTTTTGTTTTACTTCTATCTGTTGTTTTTGCTGGAGTGTTTTGTAGAGATCATCTGATATCAATTTTTTTATAACCGATACTGATACAGATTATTTGCATGTTTATGTTATGATAACTGATATGCAGAACCAATATTTATTTATTGTTTTACTTCTATCTGCTGTTTCTGCTGGAGTGTTTAGTAGAGATTGAACGATATTTCATTTTTTATAACCGATACTGATACAGATTATTTGCATGTTTATGTGACCGATAACCGATATGTAGAACCAATGTATATTTTTTGTTTTAATTCTATCTGTTGTTTCTGCTGGAGTGTTTTGTAGAGATCGTCTGATATCAATATTTTTATAACCAATACAGATACAGATTATTTACATGTTTATGTGACCGATAACCGATATTCAGAAACAATATTTATTTACCTTCATATTACCATTCACAATTCACCTTCATATTACATCATTGAAAACAGTGAAACAGAGCTGTATTTGCAAAGATCTTATACTCAAATTGCAATCTCTTGCAGAGATCATTTCCTCAGAACTGTAATTATTTAGACATTTATTAGTGAAATATTATATATTATATTATATGATATAGTAAAAATTAATAGAACTTGGTGGGTTTTAAGGGTCAGTCTTGTGTGCAGTTCTCATTTATTGGTGGATCCGATATTACAAATCTGATATCTAATTCTGGGAAAATGTTTAAAATATTGGAAAAAATATCGGTCAAACCGATTATCGGTTGATCTCTAGTGTTTAGTATGTGTTTGTGTGTGTGTTCAGGCCGTGGCAGTGAAGGAAGCTCTCTCCGTTAAAGGCAGACACATACGGCGCAGTCTCAGCACGCCTAACGTCCAGCACGTAAGACCAGATCAACTGAATACTTGTGTATAAAAACAATATACCATGCATTGTGTAACAGGACTGTAATATATATTTGTTTAGAGCTCTTGTTGTAAATCGGACGGGACCGGATGTGAGGATGAGGACGTGAAGGTTAGTGATCACTTACAATAAACAGTGTGTTTATTGTGAATGTCTCTGTCTGAGCGTTGACTTTATTTCCACAGACTCACTGCGACGGTCACACAGACGTCACCGAATCCAACTTACCTGAAGCTTCACTCAACAGTCCTCTCTCAAAAGACACGTCTGTCAAAAACAAAGAGAATCATGGTAAACTGTGAACCTGGCTTTCACCTGAAATGACAAAAATGTTGTTTTTTTTGTAAGCTAGCAATCTTTAGAAAAACATTACTGTAGTTGAAACAATTAAATTATTAAAGATTGTAACTAAACAATTTAATAAATAATAATAATAATAATTATTATTATTATTGTAAAACACTTATATATATAAAAAATATAATTTATAATTCAAATAATAAAATAATTAAATATTTTTTAATAATTTCTTTTAATAAGTTCTTGTTACTAGTAAATGGTGCATGTAATGTTTCAACACTTAAAAATAAAAGAAAATAGTGAATAAAAATTAGGGTTATTATTATTATTGTTATGATTAACTATTATTTTATAATGATAATAATAATAACATTTATTATGTATTTTTAAGAGTGTTGAAAAGCTACGTCCAGCACATTTTTTACTTTTTCTTTTGTAGTACATTTAAGCAGCCTTATGCATCATTTTGAAAAATAATATAGTTGTTATTATTAGTAGTAAATGGTACATGTAACTTTTCAACACTTCTAAAAATAAAATAAATATTTATAATTAACGAGAAATTATGATTGCTCTTAACTACTATAGAAAAATAATAGTAATAATAATAATAATTATAATGCATTCTGCATTATTTTTTTTAAGAGTGTTAAAAAGCTACGTTTACCATAAATTCTCCGTTTTGGTCTTGTCATCCACCTCGATCTTGTAAGTTTTTGTTTATAGTGCCTTTAAATTCCTTTATGCGTCATTTCATGCAAACATTCTCCTCAGGATCGGTACCAGAGAGTCCAACGTTCTTCAACTCCAGTCCGTTTAAGGTTCTGTCTCCTCAGCCACCCAAGTTCCTCAAATCTCTCTTGCCAGTGAAGGAGGAGAACAAAGTCAAGCGTTCTCTGGAGTCACGGCCTCTGCTGGGACTGGAGGTGATAAACACACACACACACACACACTCACACACACGCTCTCACACACTCACAAACACACACACACACACACACACACACACACGCTCTCACACACTCACAAACACACACACGCTCTCACACACTCACGAACACACACACACACACACACACACTCGCACACAC
>JAFVLL020025350.1:0-10000 GCA_021397915.2 Tor tambroides | reverse complement strand
TAAATATATATTGTATTTGTTAATTGATTGCTATGAATTCATTCATTATATTATTTAACTTTAAATTAATTTACATTTAATTTTTGAAATTATTACAATTTCAGCTTAATTTAATTATTGATTTATTTATATTTAAATATTTTTAGCATTATATATGAATATAAAACTCTCTCTCTCTATATATATATATACTGTGTATATATACATACAGTATATATAACTATAAATTAAATTATTTAATTCATTGATTATATTATTTAACTTTAAATTCATTTAAATCTATTTTAATTTACATTTTTGAAATTATTTTAAGTTTTGAATTAATTTAGAATTAATCTAGTTTTTAAAATATTTCTAACATATATTTATTATATTGTTTATTTAACTTTAAATAATTATTTATTTTTAACTTTAATTTAAATGTATAATTTTTGAAACTATTTTAAGTTTCCAAATTTTAAGTTTCAAAACTTTTAATTAAATTTTGAATTTATACATATATATATATTTAAAAAAATTTTGGCTGGTAAATTTTCTCACGTCACCAGCCATTGGCATGTGTGGCAAAAAGTTAGTTTTAGGCACTGCATATATATATATATATATATATATATATATATAAAATGTTAACTGTAAAAATATTTTAAAGACTAAATTCTTAGATTACATGTTGTTTCGATGCTTACAGTGTAGACAACCTCAAAGTGAAATGATTCAACACTGGGCACATCCAGTACAGATCCACTGTTGTTGACAAAAAGATTGAATAAAGTAGCAGATGTGCTTGTTTCAGGGTTTTATTACAGGGGGGCAGTAGAGTCCCTCTTGATTACTGCTTTGATGTCTGTATTCTGTCTGGTCATTGATGTTCAATGTTCAGGATTCAGAGGAGGAGGATCCTGACATGGATTCAGCCTTCACCCAATCCAGCGACCCAGGCCTTGGGTCTCTGGAGCTCCAAAACTTCAAGCCTTACATCCCTGAGGATTTTGCCAACTTTGAGGTGTACAACGCCAGCCTTGAGACCCAAGAGGGGGCTATGTGTGTGCAGGTGTTAACAGGGACACGGGCTACCGAAAAAGAAGTGTCCCGTAGTCCCACAGCCAGCACATGCACAAGCGGCTACTTCTCCCATAGTGCCTCGAACGCCACGCTGTCCGACGTGCTCTTCAGCGGCAGCGATAGTTGCGACCAGCTCAACATTAGAGAACCTCCAGACCCTCAGGAAGCATCGCACGGAAGAGGGTTGCATCCTTCCAGAAGTGCCTCTGGATCCTGTCCAGCCCAAACCGTTCCCACTCAGCCCTGTTCCCGTCACTGCACCGACCGGGACTGTTCCCCTCGGCTTCCGTGCAAGTGTATCCTGAGCATCAGTCAAGAATTCACAGACTTTAAGGGTGCAGATGATGGTGTAGGGGAAGAAGACCTTGGTAACATCAGATGGAAGACGGAATCGATTACTACAGACTTCGAAGGTGTAGATCATGGCGTAATAGAAGACCTTAGTAACATTGGATCGAAGGCGGAATCCGTTCCCCCAGACTTTAAGGGTGTAGGTCAGGGCATAAGAAACGATCTTGGTAACATCGGATCGAGGGCGGAATCCATTCCCCCAGACTTTAAGGGTGTAGGTCATGCCATAAGAGACAACCTTGGTAACATCGGATCAAAGGAAGAATCCGTTTCCTCAGACTTGAAGGGTGTAGGTCATGCCGTAAGAGACGACCTTGGTAACATCGGATCGAAGGCAGAATCTGTTCCCCCTGACTTTAAAGGTGTAGGTCATAGCATAAGAAACGACCTTGGTAACATCAGATTGAAGGAGGAATCCGTTCCCACGGACTTTAAGGGTGTAGGTCATGGCATAAGAGATGAACTTGGTAGCATCGGATGGAAGGTGGACTCGATTCCCCAATCCAAAGACCAAGGCATGGATCCCCCGCTCCAGTCCCATCTCCACAATGGGAAAGACTCTCCCAGTGTCCCTATACCTCATGCCAATCCACAGCTGGAAACAACTCAAGGACTGGAATCCTTTGAGGATGCTGAACCTTCGGCGGACTCTAGTGAGGATGAGAACGGACCAGTTGCTCAGTTGCCAGACTGGATGGCCCCTGGTGAGCAAGTTTGGGTGGGCAAACGGAGTGGGACGGTGCATTATGTTGGAGGGGTAGAGTTTTCCAAAGGCATCTGGGTTGGAGTAGAACTGGACCTTGCTGTAGGTAAGTGAACTCTGCCCTTTCTTGCTCTTTGACCCTGAATCCCAACTCAACTCCTTGTAACCTTAGACCTTTCTTGTCCTTCAAAGGTAAGCACAACGGTACGGTCCAAGGAAGAGTGTACTTCCGATGTGCCACAGGTCATGGGGTCTTCGTGAAGCCATCCTGTTTGACTCGAGGGCCTCCGTCCATAGACACTGAACCTCAACCTGGGTCAACCAGTAGGAGCAGGACAGTGACCCAATAGTTGGCAGATGATCTCTTCAACACCAGCACCAGCAATCGCCTGGACAAACCAAGTGCTAACAGAATCCATCCTTCTGATTTGTTAGAGATTTGTTGGTTCCCCTGATTCCATGGCAATAAACCCTACCTGTGTGTTTTGTGTTGACGTTATAGGCCTATTTCAGTATCATCTTTGAATGTCGAGAGTTGCACAGTTGCACAAACTTGTTTTATATATCATATATAGCTGTAATACTAACATCCTTCTTGGTTACCACTTTTTATATGACTAAATGTATTAATGGAACATTGCCTAACTCTACTTTGAGTGAGTTTGAGATTTGGATGCATGTTCTAGGTAAGAATGTACTACTGTTTATGACCTTTTTGTTTGTGTGATTATATCAGGTATTTCCAAAGACATAGCCTTTCAAATCTGCTGTGCAAACCTCTTATGTAGATTACTTTGGCGAACAATTTATGCTAATATGCAAAGTGCCATATTTCTGTTTGGAAGGCCACATGTCCATCAGAACTTGAGAACTGTGGTCAATTTTTTGAGATTTAATGGTATTTTGATTGGACGGCAAGCTAGTTGCTCGTGTCGCGTTACTGGTTTGTTGAGTACTGTAACTGTTGAAGGACTGCCAATATTTCTATTAACAGAGCTGTTTGAACGCTTGCACTGGAGTAACTTATCCTGGATGCACATTAAGTTACGTAATGCACAGACTTTTACACATTCTCAGATACTGATTTGACGCTTCTCAGGAGGTTGACGGCGGTCACCTAATGCGGAGAGCACCTTGTTTTCTTTATCAGACCCTTGCCGGTAGGGAGCGTTATTGCAAAACCCAGATAACCTGGTCTGCTTCGTTTCGGCTATAGACCAGAAATGCCCTAAAGTACTGACACAAGCCCTGAATGGGGTCTTCTTAGATAGTCGACTTCTAGGTTCACCCGCCTAATAATGAAGCTTTCGAGCATTTAAATCCATGTGTGTTTGACTGTTGAGTAAGATTTTATTAGTTTGTGATACTAAAGCCAATATTAATGTTTTTATAGGTTTAAATGGGAGATGGGCAGTATCTGGAAAATTGGGACATAGCCTGAATAATGCTAGTATGTTAAGTGCCATGACCATTGCTGTTATTATTGCTCTGTTTTACCTGAAGAACTGTGGATCTCATAAGAAGTGAATACTATTGCTGTCAATGGAGACGGTAAAATGAAAACCCAAGACCTTACTTAAAAGAAAACAAAGCTGCTCTCCTTGACAAGGAGCTGTACATAAAATATATGAACATAGTATTTACAATATTATAAAATGTACAGAATTGTATTTATATTGTATCTCTGCAGATGTTGGTACAAAGATGTTGTAGAATACAGAACGTTTACAAACACTTGTGTGTGTGTGTTCTTCCTTTGCATGACATTATTGGTTGTTTTTCATTTGATTTGAGAGGTTTGCTCCTAAAATTTTGGGCGAGCTATTCATTTATCATGTTATAGATAATATAATAGTAGCACTAAAACGTAAAACAATGTTTCTCTGCCTTTGTTGCTAACTTTTTATTAGTAACATTTCAGAATAATTTTTTTGGGTAAGATACGCAATTACAACTGTGGAGTGTAAAGGAAAAGTAATGTAACTAGTAGTGTAACTAATTACTGTTGCTAGAAAGTAATAAGTATAGTAATAATATTAGTAACGAGTGAGTAGAGCCCAACACTGATGATGATGCAACTGTGTATATGTGACCACAAAACCAATCATAATGGTCAGTTTTTTTTAATTAAGATTTATACATCATCTGTATAAATAAATAATCTTTCCAATCACCTTTAAAGTTGTTCAAATGAAGTTCTTAGCAATGCATATTACTAATCAAAAATTAAGTTTTGATTTATTTACGGTAGGAATTTTTTTATAAAATAGGCCTACTATTTTCAAGGAAAATGATTTTTACTTAATATTCTTGATTTTTGGCATAAAAGAAAAATAGATCATTTTGACCCATACAATGTATTTTTGGCTATTGCTACAAATATACCTGTGCTACTTGAAACTGGTTTTGTGCTCCAGGGTCACATATTATTTATTTATTTTAATGAACTGTTCCTTTAAAAATTGCCTTCAAAGCAGCAGGGCAAAGAATTAAGTCCTAGCTTCAGTTAAATATTATCACACCGCCAACAAACAGCAAAAAATATTCATGCATTTAAACGACAACATTAATTATTAATCACATGAGAGTGAATAAGCAATAAATGTAGTCAACCATTGAGGGAAAGGGAGAGATTCCTAAAATGTGGGAGTGGTTAGGTGGGCACTGGGCGGGGTTGGCTGACTGTGGGCGGGGTTGGCTGACTATGGGCGTGGTCTATATCCGCGTGTAAGTGAGAGGCACCAAAAAACCATATGGCTTGTTCTTGAGTTTGTCGCCTGAAAAACTCGTTTGCTGCGGTTCATTCTACCTCAAATCAAATCATCCGCGCTCTGTTACTGCTGCCTTCCAGGAATACGAGTTGTTATTGAGTTAAGTGAAAGTTTGAGCCTGTTTAAGTGAGGATGCACAGCTCTCAGAAGGACACCACTTACACCAAGATCTTCGTCGGGGGTCTTCCGTATCACACCACCGACTCCAGCCTCAGGAAATACTTCGAAGTGTTTGGAGAAATCGAGGAAGCTGTTGTCATTACTGACAGACAAACGGGGAAATCCAGAGGCTATGGATTTGTAAGCTATCTATCTATCTATCTATCTGTGGTTATAAGTGTTAGTATCACTGAGATAGATAGCTAGCTATTAAAGTTTGTAATATTTTGAGTTATTGTATAATCGTTCTATTTTAAGTTTGTATTTTAATTTTAGTAATGTCTTTGTGTTTTTGGCATTTGTCATATGTGTGTGTGCTTGTGTAGTTATTTTTATTTCAGTTTTGGTTATTTTAGTACATAGTTAAACTAAATTTAAAAAGAAATATTAAAATTTCAATTAACGTTTATTTTATTTCAAGTAATGTTTTTCTCATGGTTTTGGTTTTAGTTTTAGTTAACTATATAATAACCCTAATCGTTATAGTCGGTCTGTTGTTATCAGTGTTATTTTATATCATTGAGTTACTATTACAGTTTTTATTATTCTGTTTTCATTGTAATTTTAGTGAAAGGTTCAGTAATTTTTTAGTTTTTGTCATTTTTAGTGTGTTTATACATACATACATGTACATGGCTCAAAGACGTAAAGATGTCCGCATCAAAATAAATTTACAAAAATGATTTTATGTCCATAGAAACACAATAAATGTAAGTAACGTGTCTAATTTTAAGGTTTCAAATAAGTTTTTGGAGAATAAAATGTCAAAATTTGTTTGAAATAATGTTACATTGTCATTCAGTGTAACACAATATTTATGTAAAAAATCAAACATGCTTATTCTGACTTGTGCATATTAAAATATATAAAAGAATAAGGCAGCATATTAAATTTTATTGTGTTTTAAATGAGTAAAAAAATCTTACTGACAAATGGGCAAAACCTAGGATAGTGGCAAATTTTAAAAATGTAAAATTACAACTAATTAGTATCTGGGGTGAAAGTAATTAGTCTTTTAATATGTCATAAATTGATTTTTGTTGTAAATATGCCTGACAAGACTGTTACACTGAATGACATTTTAGTGGGTGTCTTCTGTAAATCAGGGAAAAATGTATGATATTTATTTTGTGCTCAGAAAAACAAAAACAAAATTGAAATTGAATTAAACAGAAAACTTTTTAATTTTTGGGGGGGGAAACAACAACAATTAAAGCAGCATTACACTTATTGTTTTTATGCTTAAACCCTTTTTTGTCTTTGACCCATATATATATATATATATATATATATATAAGTAAATTTAGTGAAATGTTAGTTTTTGTTTTGTTTTGTTTTTTTCATTTTTAATATATATAAATATATTTAATATATATATACCCTGGACCACGAAACCAGTCATAAGGGTGAATTCTCAATGAAATTGAATATACTGAAAAGTTGAATAAATAATCTTTCCATTGATGTATGGTTTGTTAGGATAGGACAATATTTGAAAATCTGGAATCTGAGGGTGCAAAAAAATCTAAATATTGAGAAAATCACCTTTAAAGTTGTCCAAATGAAGTTCTTAGCAATGCATATTACTAATCAAAAATTAAGTTTTGATATATTTACAGTAGGAAATTTACAAAATATCTTCATGGAACGTGATCTTAATATCCTAATGATTTTTGGCATAAAAAAAAAATTATAATATTGACCCATACAATGTATTTTTGGCTATTGCTACAAATATACCTGTGCTACTTATGACTTTGTGATCCAGGGTCACGTGTGTGTGTGTGTGTGTGTGTGTGTGTGTATAATTGCCATATCAACTAGCTGAAATAAAATGTTTTTAATATTTTATTATTTCAGTTAATTCTTATAATAAGTAATACTTTTTTAAAATATTTTTAGTTTTAGTATATTAAGATAACTACAGTAACCTTGATTTTGTCTGTTTATCTGTTTGTCTATATTATGATTTACTTGTGGTCACATTCACCTGTAACATCACTGAGTTGTGTTCCTCCTGTCGTGTCTGTAGGTGACGATGGCCGATCGAGCCGCAGCAGAAAGAGCCTGTAAGGATCCAAACCCCATCATAGACGGCAGGAAAGCCAACGTCAACCTGGCGTACCTCGGGGCCAAACCACGGATCATGCAGCCAGGTGAGAGGATCCAGACGCTCACAGAGCCAAAGATTCACGTGTGTAGAGTATGAGACAGCATGCAATATAAACCAGCTGCATCACATGCTGGCTCCTAAATAAGCCCAATCCTTCAGCCTGAGATTTCAAACCAGAAAAACAATAATGCTTGTATAATTGTGTAACACCAGGATTGTTTGTGAAATGCAAAATGTGGAAAATTAAACAATTTTGTTTCCAATTTGTATGTGTAATTTTGTTTCCAATTTTGTTTGATTGCGTACATATATGGTAATAATTTTGTAACCAAATGAATATGAATGTTCTGTTTTATTGTAGAAATAATACCTATCATGGTCATTGTATGAGTTTTTCTTGTAAAATATACAAATAAATAAATAAATGCAATAAGTTTGTGTTTTTCACAGGGTTTTCGTTTGGTGTCCCTCAAATACACCCTACGTTTATCCAACGGCCTTATGGGTAAGGCTATTGATGACTGTATATTGTTTGTGTATTTTCATTTGTTTTAAAGGAATAGTTTACCCAAAAATGGGAGTTTGCTGAAAATGCCCTCAGGTGATCCAAGATTAGGATGAGTTTGTTTCTTCATCAGATTTGGAGAAATATGTCACTGCATCAGTGTCTCAGCAATGGATGCTCTGCAGTGAATGGGTGCCGTCAGAATGAGAGTCCAAACAGCTGATAAAAACATCACAATAATCCACAGCACTCCAGTCCATCAGTTAACATCTGGAGAAGACAAAAGCTGAAACAAATCCAGCATTAAGAAGTTTTTAACTAAAATATGAGTCCATAATAACGCTTCCTCCAGTGAAAAAGTGTTCTGGTCTGAATCAGGAGAGAAATCTGCAGCGTTTACAAGACAAAACAGCTCTAAACAAATATGTGGCCGGATTTTGATGTGAGAGACAACAGGAGATGGACTTTTTCACTGGAGGAAGCGTTATTATAGATTATGAACTCCTATAAACGTCTTGATGGATTTGTTTTTTTGGTTATTGTGATGTTTTTATCAGCTGTTTGGACTCTCATTCTGACGGCACCCATTCACTGCAGTGGATCCATTGCTGAGACACTGATGCAGAGACACATTTCTCCAAATCTGATGAAGAGACAAACTCATCCTAATCTTGGGTCAGGACATTTTCAGCAAAACTTTCATTTTTGGTTGAACTTCTCTTATTTATCTACATTCTCTTATGTAAAAATATGATATTGGAAAAGATAGCAGCATTTTGTCATCTTAGACTAATATTTGCCATTGCCTTGCTTTAAAGGTGTTGTGTCTAATTTTTATGCACATCTTAAGACTCACTGGAAGTAAATAATTCATAGCTTGATTCCTGCTTTCGAATATTTATCTATTTATTTGAGCATCACGATTCTGGAAATGCCATTATTTCAAAAATGACGCACTTCACCTCTAAAGATAAATCAGTGCCCTGGTGAAAAATAAATATACTAAAATATATTTGAAATACATTTATTCATGCTAAGTATACTATAAATACATTTACAGATTTATGCACTTACTAAAATACTCTGCAGTTATACTGTTTGTATACTAAACTGGTATACTTAAAGTCTGCTAAATTGGAACAACTAATTTTGTGCTTAATGCACTTTTGTGCTGAAGTAGTGCTGAAGACCAACTAAAGATATACTGAAGTATATTTGATTGTGCTAAAGTGAAACTATTGCAAGTATACTTCAGGTACACTTTAAATATCTTGCATTTAAATACTGATATTATACAGAGATCATACATTCCTCATCAGTAATGACATTAAAACACATTTTAGGCTCAATATTAAGAAATGTGCATTGTGCAAAAATAGTACTCCAAATAAAGCTTAATTATAATTATATCAGTACATCTCAAGCGCTATGTCAGTAAAGATGTTAATAGATTTGATCCATACTTAGTGTGAAATAAATGTATTTTAAATATATTACTCTTTTTACTAGGGTGATGATCAACAATATCATATTCCTACATGTTGCAATATTCCATAAAGGATACAGTTGAGGTCAAAAGTTTACACCCCCCTTGCAGAATCTGCAAAATGTTCATTATTTTACCAAAATAAGAGGGATCATACAAAATGCATGTTATTGTTTATTTAGTACTGACTTGAATAAGATATTTCACATAAAAGATGTTTACATGTACCCCACAAGAGAAAATAATAGTTGAATTTATAAAAATGACCTGGTTCAAAAGTTTACACCCCCTTGATTCTTAATATTGTGTTGTTCCCTGAATGATCCACAGCTGTGTTTTTTTGGTTTAGTGATAGTTGTTTATGAGTCTCTTGTTTGTCCTGAACAGTTAAACTGTCTGCTGTTCTTCAGAAAAATCCTTCAGGTCCCACAAATTCTGTGGTTTTTCAGCATTTTTGTGTATTTGAACTCTTTCCAACAATGACTGTGTGATTTTGAGATCCATCTTTTCACACTGAGCACAACTGAGGGACTCATATGCAGCTATTACAGAAGGTTCAAACATTCACTGATGCTCCAGAAGGAAAAACCATGCATTAAGAGCCGGGGGGTGAAAACTTTTGAATTTGAAGATCAGGGTAAATTTCACTTATTGTGTCTTTTGGGAAAAATGTAAGTATCTTCTGTAGCTTCTGAAGGGCAGTACTAAATGGAAAAAATATGATATTTAGGCAAAATAAGAAAAATGTACACATCTTCATTCTGTTCAAAAGTTTTCACCCCCCGGCTCTTAATGCATGGGTTTTTTGGGGGGGGGGGGGGGGTTCTGGAGCATAAGTGAGCATTTGACC
>JAFVLL020025349.1:16662-28879 GCA_021397915.2 Tor tambroides | reverse complement strand
TCACTTCTGCAATAATCTGCTGATTGTCTTCTTTAAAAAGAAACCAACCTTAGGTCTGTATTCAAAAGCGTTCATGAATTATAACAATTTAACTTCAAATAGTGCACTTTCAAGTCTATTTTCAAAAAGAGGGGGTGACAGTTAAGGGGTTAAAGAAAAAAGGTTGTTTTGTTATAGCTTTTAGAGCAAGGGCGCCGCCATCTTGCAGTACCACCGCGTGTGACGTCACGGGGTTGGTTCGCTCCGATTGGCCAATACAGTAATATAAGCATTTCTTTACATTTTGAACACACGCTTGTTTTGAAATGGAGGAAGATGACCTTGAAAGCACTGTTGAGTCCATAATAAGTGCAATTGCCTATGCATTTGAGTCGATACGGTGATGGGACCGAGCAGTAGGGGTTGGAGAAGTCGTGAACCTGCTGGTTTGCGGTAAAGTGCGGATAGGAAACAATACTCGTTTACGTGAATACTCCTCACGACTGTCATTCTAATGTGCTTTAATGTAAGATATAAGCATTCAAAGCTTGCAGTTCGTCATTTCTGCCAAAATGGATCAACGTTTTTTTTTTGACGTCACCTCGTACTTCAGCTTCTCATCAAATCTTCTGACCAATCAAATGCTTTCTATAATCTGAAGCGCCCGCCCCCTAAACTATAAATAGACGCTGAAGCTGTGGCTGAGATCAGTCACTTGTTCACAGTGTAGTATTTCCTGTATTGTGAATGGCACGTAGTGCACAATGTAGGGAATAGGGAACAATTCAGACAGTGTATGCTTTCGTTTGGGGCAAATGAGGTCTGGTTTCACGTTGTTTTCACATGAACTGCGGCAGTGCACACAGTCTGATCTGGACTTTGGCTCCGGCCCAGAGACGCGATCGCGAGTGGATCGTATTCTCGAGTCGGCATAGGCCTATATTAAACACTTTTAAAACTACACAGCCTCAGCATGATAATGACCACTATTTTGTTTTACTAAGAGTTTCATATTGAATCTAGGGGGTAATATATTAGACTGTGGCTGTCAAATGCGGCTTTACCGAGCTCAACAGGTATGGCCCGAGCAGATATAAACAAAACGCTATTGACTATTTTAAAAAGGGGGCAGGGCTGCTCGATATGTTCCGCCCTGTCTTCCTGTTTCAGTTGAAATTACGTCACCACATAGAATAACGCTGCGTGTTTCAAGGCACTTTAGTGGACCTTTAAGAGAGGATATTAAAGATATACAAAATGTCTGATTTTACAACATTGGAAGTCTGAGGCAGTGCCAATGTTTGATATGTGGATCATGGAGTTGGGAAAGATATTGCATTTGGAAAGGATTCGTTTTATTAAGGAAAAGAAAGAGCATGTTTTTTTGAGCATGTGGAAGTCGTTTATTAGTTTGATGGGCAAATCTGCAGATTGTGCCGGTGCATCATAGTTGCTGTAATGTTTTGACTTAGATCTCTTTATTTTTGTCATCATTGTTTGCTTTGCTTTATTTTGTTTGTTTATTGTCTCTCTTATATCAGCATGTAACCACCAAACGTAAGAAATTGTTGTGTTATATATTTAATAAAAAGGGAGAAAAAAAAAATTGAAGCTTATTTCTGCCACGGAATAAAAAATTTAAAAGGTAATTCTCTTACAATTCTTACTTTGTTTTTCTCACAATTCTTAGTAAAACAGTCTGAGATATAAACTCTAAATAGTGAGATATTAACAACTGGGAGATATAAGTTTGCTTAAAAGTAAACGTCACAAATGCTTTTTTGTGAAAGCATTGAAAAAAGCTTGTTTTTGCCAATGAATACAAAAATACAAAAGGTAATTGTGACTTTTCACCTCATAATTTGGACTTTTCTTCTCAGAATTGAAAGACACAAGTCTGAATTGTGAGATAAAAAGTCACAATTACCTTTTTTTAAATTTCGCCGCAGAAAAAAGCTTCCATACAAATACAACTGCACCAAAATGCAATTTATAATACAGCAGTACTGTGCAAACTTTATGTTACCCATACAAAAAAAAAAATCTCTATACTATCTCAGTTAGGTCCCCTAAACATCAATGAGATCAAATAGAGACTGTTTAAATCTCCTGTTTCTTAGATGTTTCTACTGAGAGGAAAAAACAGTAATCTTGTATGAAAGATTCAGAAAGGAACACAACAGTGCTCATTTTCGCCAGGAAACAAAAGTCTGCTGTCAAAACTCAGAGGCATTTCACATCAAATTCTCCCAAGACCAAATTATCAGAGGTAGTATGCTATCCACATTAATTTGAGAGCTTTTTTTTATTTTTATTTTTTTACTTTTTTTTCTCTCCAAAGGAAGATTAAGAGAAGGATGTGAACAGAGACTTAAATGAAGCATTTGGGAACTTCTCTAAGTCTGTTAAGCTATGAAAGATCAACCTGTGAGAAATAAAAAGAAGCAAGACAATTATTTTTACACTACCTGTAAGTTGTATGCCAGGCTAATGCGGGCACTTGAACAGAGTGGATTGAGATGCAGGGCTGAGAGGAAGTCCCTCTGGGCTTGTTTCCTGGCGTGAATGTGCCCATAATCCATGAAAACATTGCCTCTGCCCACATGGGAATCTTGCAAGAAGGGATCAAGTCTTAAAGCTTGGCTGTAAGCATCCACAGCTTCCTGTAACTGGCCGAGCCTTGAAAACAGACAAAGAATGCAGACTATTACCCTCAGTGATGTGTCCTAATTCTGTTTGCACGTGAAAATTAGCTGTCTTCTTAATTATGAACTTTGCCTTAAACGCTCTGTAAAAACATCCCCTCTCTCTTGCTTTTGAAAACTGAATTACAAGCTGTGCAACATTCCCAGTGTGAGCTTTGAATTCACCTAGAAGTCTCAGTTTAAAAAGGACAAAAAAACACCCTGCAATTATTGTGAAGAGCCATTTATTTGAAAGTGCTCTTTTAAAGCAATGAAAATGTGCAAATGTTGACTTCTATGGATTCGAAAGCATTCTGTTCTTTTGTAAATGATAGTTCAGAGAGCAATGCATCTCGTCAGAGAGCTACTAAGATATTTCATATTATATAGTCCACGTAAAGAGATGAGATGTCCTGTCTGTCATAGGCTGTTAGTCTGATATAAATCGGTCTGAACGCATTCTGGAAGCGCAGCACCTTTTGAGTGTTGATCAATAAAAATAATAGATATATTACGCTCTTAAATATTATATTATGCATTTAAATGCAGATCTGCACGGTAAGCGGCACAGTTCACAGAGAGCTTCAATAACTATTCATAAATGTCATACAAGGTTTCAGGACACCATTAATAATGTAGTCCTTAGAGTGTTCTTCCACTCAAACTCATGCCTTAGGACTATGAGAAGAAAAATACAGTCATTTTTTTCTCTGACAATTTCTTGTGCTTTAATAATAATAGCCATGTTATATATTTTTATCACTTTCCACACATCAATCATCCAAAATCAGCCAAAAGTTTTCTTATCTTATTCAGAAATAATGGATTAATCAAAAGAGACAGTAAAGACATTTATAATGTTACAAAAGATTTCTATTTCAAATAAATTCTTTTGAACTTTATATTCAGCAAAGGATCCTGAAAAAAAAAAAAAAAAAAAAAAAAAAAAAAAAATCACGCCTTCCACAGTAAAAAAAAATCGTACTGACCCCAGACTTTTGAATGGTAGTGTTTATATTCTAAGCTTCTTGTCGCAAAAGACAATTACTCACAATTTATTTATAATTTCATAATTCAGGAATAATTTAGTTTTACACTTTATCCTCTTAATAAACATTTTTTTTTGTTGCAGTTTTTACAACTTCTACAACTTTAAATAAACGGGCATAATTTCATATGTGTGTTATATTATATTATATTTTATTTTTAATCATTTTACTTTAAAGGCTCAAGAAAAATTTGATTTTCCATAATGCAACCTACAAACTGATACTATATGAATCACCTCTTTACTGTGGTGCATTCAGTACTTCACTATAAAGAGCAGAATGAAAACAAGAATTCCTAGTTCTAAGAAATTCTCAGTGAATAAAACCACATGACCTGACATGATGTGTCTCAGAGGGCTAAAGCCTTGATCTTTTATTTTAAACACAATAGCAGTTTAACAAGCTGTGGAGCAGTTAATATGACCCCACTGCCACTGCTGAGTGAAAACGGTTCTCAGCTTAAACATGGCAATTTAGCACTGTGAAATAGTCAATCATACTAAATGATAACTCAAAATAAATGCACACCTATGGTGAATAATTCCCAGCGCATGAAGAATTATTACATCCTCTGGTTGTTTCTGTGCTGCGGCCTTAAAATCCTAAAACAAAACACAAAAATTTTCACTAACATTGTTTTCACTACTACTGTTTTTATAATAATGCTGCTAAAGTCAACTTAACAAAAAATGACTCCATTTACTTTATTAAAATCTGTTCACATTATTCCAAAACATCCTCTAAAACCACCTGGCTTTATTTTTATATTTAATGGCTACTCATACAATCCAATCAATTCCAAAGGGATAAACTCATACTACGCCCTTTTTTTTAATCTCCAAAATATGTCAACTTATGGATGTAAAACTGAGTTGTAAATGACATTTCATGAAAACAAGAATAGAGAAATATGAAAAACTATAAATCTCATGATGAATATGCTTTCAAAATCCTAGAGACAAACGGATTACAGGCCCAATGCAATCAATGCTTCTTATTTCTTTTTTTATAACTGTGGCCTACCTGAAGGGCACTGCCATAGTCATTCAGCTCCACATAAAGAAGGCCACGGTTTATCAAGACTTTCAGCTCAAGCTCCGTCTTACAGCCCAAGAGCAGCGTAATGCTATAGTCTCTGAGAGCCTTGAAGATTAAAGAAAAATAATGCGGAGGAAGAGAACAACTATGAATGAAAATGCAAATGCAGAAGTGCAATTGTTATGAAAAAGCATCCTGCATTATTGTATACGTTCCTGTATACAGTGCCAATTTGAAAAAGCGTATGCAAAGCGGAGAAATGAAAAGAAACGTCACCAGTTCATAATCCCGCAGCTCATGAAAACATACGCCGCGGTTGTAGTATGCAAATAAACAGGCACTGTCCATCTGGATTGCCATTGTCAGATCCTCCACTGCACTCTTGTATGCCTAAAACAAGATAAGTGCACAACATTTCTCTCAAATACCATAGAGATCATCAGCCTCAAGTGACAGGTAATTATGTTCAAAACTGTGCTATTTTTACTAACTTTCAAATAGAATTTAAGAGCTCCTTTATACAAGTATGCTCTGACACTCTTGGGCTGGATCCTGATAGCTTCATTACAGTCGAGTACAGCCTTTGCATATCGTCCTTGAGCCCCATAAAGGGCAGCTCGGCTGAGATGCACCTTGAAAAAAAAGAAAAACAAGTGTTATTCTGAACCTATTGCACAGAACATAATCAGTTCAGACAGACCACGCATTGAGCTAGAATCAAGGTGTACCTGATAGAGGTTAGGGTTGATTTGGAGTGCTTTGTTAAAGTCCTGCACACCTGTGGAGTCTTGTAGATGCACGCGGCACAGTCCTCTCTGATGGTGAGCCTCAGCGTGGTCTGGGTTCATGCTCACAGCACTGTTAAAAGCATCCAAAGCATGGAGGAGAAGAGTGTCTTCACTCTCCTGAATTAAAAAAAAAAGGTGATGAGAGAATAGTGACAGATATGGTTGTGTTTCCATCTGTTTAGTTATGTCTTATGAATGTGATAAAATGTTACATTCGTGTTATCATTTTTGGACAACACATAGTAGTATTCAGAAAAGTGTTTGAAGAAAGTGAAAGGGGTACATTTTATTTGTTTTAATGTTGACTGTATTATTCAATGAATTACCTGTAACAAAAGAATTTGTTTCATGTAGCATATGCCCATAAGATAGAGGACCTCCGCAGCCTCTTGTGAAGTAATGAGTTTAGTTTTATTGGAACCCAGAAGTGACAGGGCCTTTCTGAAACTCTCCACTGCTTCCTGTGTATGACATAATATAAACCATGGAAAACTTGCAGCATTAATAGGTCACAATACTGCCTACTAACAGACAAAAAGATACTTTATAAGAGGTAATGGAAGTTACAGAATGCTGACAGAGACTTTTGCATTTACATTTGGCAGACGTATCCATTACATTCAAGGAATACATTTTATAAGTTATATTCATGCATTCCCTGGGAATCGAACCCATGACCTTGGCGTTGCTAGCGCCATGCTCAAATGTTTGAACTGTGGTAGTAATATGGTTTCTCATTAAATTCTAGAATGGTTCAGCAAGACAAAACATGAAATAGCCACTGCACACACATCTAAAAGCACATTTCACTTAAATTCTGTATTAATGTGCCAAGCTCCTGTAAAACAAAAAATTGTTGTATTAAGGTAACAAACTACATTAAAACAGACAAATTATTTATTGTGCTTTTTTCATAAAATACATATTTTTTCTTAATAAATTAAAATCACAATAATGAAAAATAATCCGCATTGTACATGTACAAGTGTACACTACTGTTCAAAAGTTTGGGGTCATTAAGAAATTTTTAAAATAAATTAATACTTTTATTCAGCAAGGATGCATTAAACTGATCAGAAGGGACAGTAAAGACATTTATAATGTTACAAAAGATTTCTTTTTCAAATAAATGCTGTCTTTGTTTTTCTTTTAAACTTTCTATTCAGTGAAGAATCGTGAAAAAAATGCACCACAGTGCATATGTTTTCATATAATTTTTTGCTAATGTTATGTATAAAATGCATTTTTTATGAAAAAAAAACCACACAAAAATATTAAGCTGCACAGCTGTTTTCAAAATTGATAATAATAAGAAATGTTTCTTGAGCACCAAGTCTGCATATTAGAATTGATTTCTGAAGGATCACGTGACACTGAAGACTGGAGTAATGATGCTGAAAATTCAGCTTTGCATCACAGGAATAAATAAGATTTTAAAATATATTCACTGTTTTTACAGTATTTTTGATCCAAAAATTTGGATTAAAAATCAAATGTTTGAACAGTAGTAAATATAACTGTAAAAATAACAGTAATGCACAGCCTCTAGTTTATCACTTTGGTGTATTTCTAAAGCTGCTGAAAAAGTAATACTAATAATGACTTGTTTGTGTTGGTGTCTTTGGAGAAGTTTGTTTGGTGTTTTGCTGGCTTAGTTCTGCCAGACAGAGCTTGACTGAGATACACCCTGCATGAGTCTCGGACTCACTTTGAACCGGTGCTCCCTCATCAGCGTCCTCCCGAGAAGAATGAGGTGTGGAGGAGAAGGGCATGTATCGACCGCTTCCTCGAGACAGACGACGGCATTGGCATAGTTCCCCAGGAACGATTGGACGACAGCTTGCTGGACCGCTGATAAACCCAGAGCTGTGACGGAAAGGAGGAGACCTTTACAGCTGGGTCTAGTTGTTGTTATGGCAACATAAACCACATTTCCCTGCAAGGTTTACTTCACCTTTAATTGGGCCAGGTGGCCTAACAAGATTTAATGATGCTCATTAAAAGATGGGCAGAGAGAAGGGCTGAGATATTTCAGGAACTAAAAGTATGCTGGCAATTTGCTGAGGTGAAATGAACTTATGTGATCATTACCTGCTTTCATTTCCGCTGCGTACCGTATACAGAGGGTAGCCAGGTCAAACTGTTTCATTTCATACAAGTACTTCCCTCTAAAACCAGACACAAAAATTGAAAGAACTTTTCTCTATAGAGTTTCACCAGTTAAAAACAATAAGGGTTTTTTATAGACTTTATAGACAAGGTTAGATTTTTAAATTAAGACAAATGAAGGACAGAAGTAAATTCCATTCAGTTGGTTGCACTGGTTTGAGGTTTAACATTATGTCCAATTACCTCAACCATTTTTAACTGGAATTTTGGGAAGACATATTCGCAATTAAAAGTAAGACCTATTGAACAAACTGTACTTCTATCCTTCACAGCCTTGTGTCAGAATAAACTCTGAATAAGGCTCATAGAGGAAGCATTTTAAGTTTTTAATCTCCAAAGAACCATACAGCAACTCAAGGACTAGAAAACAGAATCAAGGACATGTAAATTTGTATGTTGAAATTACCTCATGACGTGCAGATCATAAGCGTCTGGCTTTATATGGATGGCTCGAGTCAAATCCTTCACCGCTCTACTCAGATTATTCACCTGTGAAAAGTAAAAGATCACTGGTTTAGTTAGTTTTATAAAAATCTACATTAAAATAAAATATTTTAGTAACCAAAAATCTCAAATTAACATGCATGCCGTTATCCACAGTATTACTTGAAAATGAAATAATGCCCTGGCTTGTATAGTTATTGTAGGCCATGTCTGTTGGCTTTGTTCTACAATAAATAAACAATCAAAATCAGATTCAATAATCAGAAATAAACAGTCCATGTGGTTAAAAGACCAAAGGAAACAGGAACAAAAGAAAAGCATAGTCAAATAAAATCACCAAATGCTTTTTTTTTTTTAATTATCACATACATATATTTATATTTATGAATATAGCAAAACATATTTGTAAAAATGAATATTAAATATGTCCAACAATACATTTTGTTGGATTTATTTTTTATTTTCTTTATATTTACTTAATTTTACTTTTGAAAGTAATTTATATATTTATTTCCCCTGCAAGTGAAATCATAACAAGAAAAAATAATAACACACCTCCTCAACAAGCTGCATGATTTGAAGTATTAGTTATGAACATAGTGTAGCACAAACAGGGTTTGGAGTTTGTTTAAATTGCAAATCACAACTATAGACCTTAGTCGGCTTAGATGCCATGTTGAATTTAATGCAGATGAAAACGAGGCTGTGAGTGTAAGACTTACAGTCTTTACAACAGCGTTGGCGTGTGCTGTATAAAGGTCGTAAATCATGTAATTTTCACAACTCACAACTTTCAAAATTATTTTATGTAGTTTTTATCAACTCAAAGTCTGTAAAGAGGTTTTGTCAGCTGAACAATCAGTTTGTTGTTAAACAACAGTACAACCTGTTGAATGCACTGTACTTCTATTCCTCACAGCCTTGTTTTCATTCCTGCCAAAAATTAAATATGGTGATACCCTGATAAAGATCTATACACAATAGTAACAGTTATATTTTTTTACTTAAAATACATCAATAATAAATTTGTTCATCTTTTTATGTGGCACTCCAAATCATCCATATAACAGCTGCTTACATTGTAGTAGGCTCTGGCCCGGCATACGTAGACTTTTACATAGGTGGGGTCCTCCTTCAATGCATTACTGAACCTCCTGATGGCCTCGTATTGTCGGCTCATATTCAGCATACAGATCAGTCCCAAACTGATGTGGGCAACAGCCGCAAATCTGCTGTGACTGAGGTACACACAGAGAGAAGAGATGATGACTCAGATACGATTTCACTGATTTTAAATAAGCTGCTCAGAGACTTTGTGTGACTTTTTACCAAGAAGAGATCTTTTGAAAAGTAACTTTCAAAGAGTTTCATGCTTCAATAAATTTATCCTCAACTACGGCCTACTGCACTGGTGCAACAAAAGAAAATGAAGGTCTTTTCGTCACAGAGTGGAGAAGGCTGGGACATCACCTGTCAAGTTTGATCACAGCTTCAAAGTCAGCCATAGCCTGCCACCAGCGGCGGAGCGTCATGTAGATCAGACCGCGGTGCAGGAATGCACTCAGGTTTTCTGCACTGTCATTGATGAGAACTATAACACACACACACATATACAGATAAAACATGGCTAGTGAGAGGGACTGGCCAATACATTGTAGTGTAGATATTGTAATACAGTAACTCAGAGTGCTGACATGAGCACTGTATGCATGGCTCTATACAAAAGATAAGAGTGATTTCTGCGTAACTGCTTTGAGTATTTAATTAATTACAGCAATACAGTATAAAAAAAAAGTCATCAGGAGCTGGCCACTGAGAATTAATACAAGTTAATACAATTAATACAATTTCTGCTGATTTGCAAAAAGGCCTAATGTTACCTATTTTGATGATGCTGGGTTAAAAAAATATCAATAAAAACTTTCCATCACATACAGTTTATTAAACAAAATAAGAATGATTGTTCAAATGATATGTATTGATCAGCTTTAATGCACTTATAAAAATAACAAAAGCAGCCAAAAGTTTTGGTTTTAATTACAAAAAGAAGTATCCAAAATCTATTATTTAACTTACAATCTGCAAAATCAGTATAGGGCATAAAATAATGTCTTCATAATCATTTATGCATCTGAAAAAATGGTGGAGAATTGAAGGCTCAAAGGAAGACAGGAACCATGTATGTGTGGCAATTTTTCTGGTGATTAATGGAGAAAACAAGACGTTTTCACTTTATAAAGGTTGCCGAAAGCCAAAATGTTAGGAAATGCATCATATTTTGTGAGAAAGTGTGACATGCTATAGTAAAATAGGCACTATTTTTGGAATCAGCACCCCAAAATGTTTGTAAGAAATGAGTATTGGATTTCATTCAGCAAATATGATGCAGGCCGTTGTAATTTATTCAGATGAAATGAAATTCAAAGTGCTGCAAACATGTGGACCTTGCATCAACCCTGACAACGGGTGACTGGTTTGCTCCAATATGTATATTGCTTCATATACTGCAAAAGATTATGTTGATAAATTGGCTTAAAGTACATTTTCTGCTGAGTATTTTCTGCATGGTACATGTCACAAAAATAGGCTCAGCGCCGAAGCTCTACTCACGCCTACACTCCTGTTATACAGCACCACAGTGCTTAGGTGGGCAGTGTAAAACACTTTACTGATGAAGCTGTTCAGTTTGCAGTAGACAACGCTGACAAAATATTCACCCAATCTTCAGAGATCAAAGCAGCAGATTACAGCTGCCAAAATCATGTACGATAAGACTTGATGGCTCTTATTTGTTCTGCTGGCTGAGTAGTGATATTAACATCCTCATATGACCTGAAACAACAGATGCAGCTGCCTGCCATGAGATGTTATGAGAGTGGCCCCATTGATGGTGCATAACTGTGTGCAAAATGGCTTTCTTTAAAGATTTAGATCAAAGACGTGGAGACATAATATGGAAAACAAGATTTCCCTCCCAAGACCATTCATGAAATCTAAGCTAAAAAATAGGGCATTCAGAAATCTGTTTGTATATGACATCACAACTGAGCACACTGAGATCTGACAGCCCACATTTGAACATTATCAGCTGACAGCTTTGTCTCAGAGGTTTCACCTAAAAGTCCTTAAGAGACAAACTGCTGATGTACAGTAAGAATATATACATATATATTCAGAAAAAAATTCTGAATTGTGAGATATAAGCTCAGAATTCAGAGAAAAAAAGTCTGAAAAGTCTAACAATTCAGAGTTTTCCCCCTTTTTCCTCATAATTCTGAAATACAAGCAGAAACAAGCTTCCATAAAGTACTGAGGTCTCTCTCAAGAGAAAAAACCGAGAAGCAGATAAATCCCATTGCTGTCTAGAAGAAACATTAAAGGCATATGAGATATTAACAAGATCTTGTTTCAGTTTTTTTCTTTCCTGTGGGCTTCCTGAAGAAATCATATGAAAAACACTCATGTGTAACTTTTGAATTGATTGTTGAACAACCATGACTGAACCATCTATCTCAGTGGTTCTCAACCGGGAGGGCACGCCCAACAAGGGGGAGCTCAGCGATCCTCCAGGTGGGTGTGAAATAATTTAAAATTAAAGTATATCCAATTCACTAATTTTATGATTGATATGTTAAATTTGAAAACAATTAAAATAATAACAGCACCACCTCTCTTGTGCGTGTTCTGAGTTGATATCCTGTTTCTCATCGTGCTGCAGGGCTTGAATTTCGGCGCGGGATTGCGGGGATCGCGCATAATTTAAACCATTCCCGCAAGTTTAACTTTTATAATGCGAGAAATTCCTGCACAAATATATTTGCTTCATCTCAGATCAAATACATCTACCGACGCGAAAAAAAAAATCACTGGTTCAAACAGCCCGTCTTTTTTTTTTAAACAGCACTGCACCGGCCTTCTCTGTTGTTGAGTCCTGTAGCAGAGCATCGGCGTGTTCTTCGTGGCCCGCGTCGCACTGATTCACACAAGGCTGTGTAACGCGCTCTAATATTCTGAGTCATAATGAGCTGCTTGTGAAGATAGTATCGGCTTCCAAATTATATTATTT
>JAFVLL020025349.1:0-16562 GCA_021397915.2 Tor tambroides | reverse complement strand
CTCTATGTTCTGTGTGTATATGTATATATATATATATATATATATATAGAACATACAGAATTCAGAGACAAAAAGTCTGAAAGTATTTTTTCTCATAATTCTGAAATACAAGCAGAAATAAGCTTCCATAAATTACTAAGGTCTCTCTCAGGAGAAAAAAAACTGAGAAGCAGATGCAGTCTCATTGCTGTCTAGAAGAAACATTAAAGACATATGAGATATTAAAAATATTAAAGAGATCTTGTTTCTGATTTTTTCTTTCCTGTGGGCTTCCTGAAGAAATCATATGAAAAACACTCATGTGTAACTTTTGAATTGATTGTTCAACAACTGTGACTGAACCATCTGTCTAATCATCCTGCGTTTTCAACAGACCTGAACATTTTACTTAAACATACTCATGGGCATCAGTCTTCCTCAAGCCCCTCAAAATGTTGGCAAAGTACTGTGTCTTTATATAGAGAAACTGAGAAATGGTGAAAATTGCACATCTGCATGTGTTATGTCAAGCATGTGCATGTTACCAGATGTGCTGAGGTCCCTTAAGGCCATATGAGGCATTATCTCCCTCAGCAGACACCCTCTGTGGTAAAACGCCAACCAGCTATTGGGATCCAAGTGCACAGCCAGAGAAAAGTCCTCGATAGACTTTTCAAACTGACCCAGCTTGGAATAGATCCTTCCTCTGTATGTTCTGCAGTGAGCAGAAAAACTATAACTGGATTTACACATCAGCGAAGAAGTAAAGTAATTATATTTAGTGGAAATCAAACACTAAGCATGCTGAATGAGGTATATAAACCTCATTATAATCCTGACCTGGCTGTAGCATTCCCAGGTTCTTGCTTCAGCAGCAGGGAGAAGTCTTCCAGGGCCTGCATCCATTTGGAGGTGTTGAAGTGCTGTATTCCATGGATCATTATTGAATCAGTCCTTGTAGAATCAATGGTGAAAGTCTAGAGGTCAGAAAGGATTTATTTTTAAAATCTTCTGTTCCATGTAAATTGTAATGACTGAGGCAATGATTAAGCAACAATTTTCTATATTGTCAGCACTCATTTGTAAACTCAGATCTTGGATTTATATTTAGAGTGCATGATGTGCCTGCCAACTGTGTTCTGCTCAGATAAGCTTTGAAAAACTGAAATATTCTGTCCACTAAAACTAATACAAGCTAATTACAGTGGTTAAAGAGTGCAAAAATAACACTTGGCAAACACTAATTCAAAAAGCCTTCTGACAGTGCTTGCAATGCAAAAAATGTACAGATTCCATTCAAACATCTTTTATTGAGCTAAAAATAGGTCTATTTAGTTTTTTTACAAATCCATTTCCCACCTTCTCTCTGACCCTTAGAGTTAAATAGACCATTAAGTGGCTCATTTTTGCTGCTGTGCTTTTATGAAAGGTCCCCTTCATTGGCTGCCCACTGCTCCGGGTGTGTGTTCACTACTGTGTGCATGCACTTGGATGGGTTAAATGCAGAGGACAAATTCTGAGTATGGGTCACCATACTTGGCCACACACCACTTCCCTTTCCCTTTCCCCTTTCCCTTCCCTTCCCTTTCTCTTCCCCTTTTCCCTTTCCCGTGTGAAATGAGAAGCTGCACTTTGCAGTTCTCTCGCCCAGGATGATTTTGACTCTCTCAACAGCCTTGTTGCAAAGCCTGTATCACATTTTGACAGGTTCACAAAACAATTCATGCTGAAATGTGCTGCACAAACTGGTAATATCCTTTCTGCAGTCTGATATGCAGGTGCTACTCACAGCAGGAACAATTTTTCCACATTTAACTCTTATCTGTATTTCTTTTGGTGTTTGAGAATGATAATTATAATACATTTTGACTGTACAGCACCTATCATATATTAAATGCAGCTTGAAAGTACTTCACAGGTCAGAATATAAAAAGCATAAGAAGTAAAAATCAATCAATAAAACCGTAACAAGCAGCCACAAGCAAAAACGAAGCAAAAACGTAGAAGAGGAATATGTATCTGTCCTATACATATTACCTTAAAGGGATGTCAAAATAAGATTTGCTGGCATTATAAAAGATGAAGGGTTTATTGGACTATGAATAAATACTTTTTGCTGCTTAGTTTCAATATGTGGTCTTGGAAGAATGGAGAAATCTTCACTTCTGAAAGTTACAGGACTGTATATTTTCAAAGTACAATAAATTTGTTTATCTCAAAAGGTCAAGGAAAATTGAATTCCTCATGTATGACAGCTTTAAGAAATAAATGACAATTAATGTTCAAAATCTACAGTACCGGATTTAAATAGAGTCAGTCATTTTTGTATAGTTAATTGTGAGTAGTCTATTACACATCGCCCTGCATGCACTGGTACAGTATTTCCTTCTGGAAATGCAAATCTAAGTATATTGTTTCATAGGGCTCACTTTGGCATAGTCCTCCATGGCCAGCAGTGTCTCGCCCATCTTTTCATACATCTTTGCCCTCTTAAAGTAGATCTCTGCATCATCTGGCTTGACTTTGATGGCTTGGGTGTAGCTGAATAGAGCCAGTGTGGTTTCCCCTCTTTGTTTGTAGATTTCTGCTGTAGACATGAAGGCGTCTGAAACACATAGGGCATCAGTCATGAGCTTCTTCACTTTGTTCTGAAGAAGGTTTTGTTCACCAGAAATATAATAATTTACATTTACATGAGCATTTTACATTCTCTTTGACCTTTACAATTAAACAGGCTGTTTTTAGCCTTTAAGACTAGGGCCAAGCTTATAACGTGGCTGGCCATATGTTAATGCGCTCATGGTTATAACATCATAATCACGACAAATTCTGAATCAGTGTTATTTTAGTACTACTTATCCACCTTATTTTTTCTGTTCGAGCGGGCGCAGCCATTTGTAAATTTAATGTGCCTGACTTCCAGTGTCATTGATTCACTTCCAGCTATTTTTAGCTGTACAAAACAGCTCGTTTCACTGCTTAATATTGCAAATTGCTGTGTCTTACTAAATTATTTTAATGTATTATCTTAATTATGAACACACTGGTTTGTAGTGCAAGCAGTTTTACCGTTCACTGCACGTTGTTATCCTTCTCGTTATTTCTCTACGGCGGCTAATGAACCGGAAGTCTCGCACATTCACAGAAAACGGCTTACTTCCGCGTTGAAGAATAAGGTGGATATACAATTAGAATTTTAGTAATATTTTGAATTAGGTTTTATTTTATTATTTTAGTTTTATTTTTAATTACATTTTTTGTAATTTTGTCAATTTGTATTATTGTAGGTTTATTTTTATTTCAGTTTTAGTTGATATTTATTTCCGGTTAATAATTTTTGTGCTTCAAATGTAAATTCAGTTGCTAAGCTAGCATTTCAAATTTTCATTTTGTTTTTTTCTGGAAGACCTGTTTTTAGAATTTACTTTCCATAAATGGTCTTAGTGAATGGAGGAGGAAGCTCAGCAATGCAAACATTGGAGTATGTCTATATAAGCACATCAAGTATTTTTATTTCAAAACATGACAGTCTTGTTTTGATATGTGCCCTTTAACCATACAGGTTCTGTTTTGTCCAATACAGAGATCAGACAGCATACACTAGTATTGCATCAGTATCTCGTCTCCCTGCTGTCTGGTAATGTAAGTGGAGTCATGCACACACCTGCATGCTTCTTGTTGTTCTTAACAATGAAGTTTAGATCGTCCAGAGCTCTATCGGGGTCATTTCTCAGCAGGTAGATGCGGTGTCTGTGCCAGTAGGCATCTAGTAAATGGGGCTCCAGGGAGATGGCCTTTAAAAATAGAAAAACAACAGATCGATCATTGGTACACAATAAACTAAGCAGAAAATCAGGTCGCATCTGTAGAACCTTCTGTTCTGGTTTGTTTGGATAATGATTTCTAAAATGAGCCATTTTGTAATGAGCTATCACTGAAAAAAATCTTAAGAGCAATAGTATTAGATATGCTTACCTTAGCATGCATCACTAATAAAAGACAAGAAAATAAGGCTTACAGCATTGAGATCTTCAAGGGCCTGGTTGAGATAACCAAGTTTGTTGTAAAGTGTTCCACAACGACACTGGTCGAAGACACTATGGTTTCTACATTCAGTCAAAGTTTGGGTCAGCTTGGCCACTTCGTGCTCCAAATCAGCTGTATTGAGATCTTCATCCAAAACCACATTGTCCAGATCCTGGATCTCATCCTGTGGAAGCTGGTTCTCCTCCAGAACACCAGGGAGAGAGCCTGCACTCTGGACATTTTCCAGAGGGGGAAAGACCTCGTCAAACCAGGCGTCCCATATGTCTCTGACCCACTCTCGGGGTGGTGTCATGTCAGGTATCCCACCACGATCTGTGGCAAAGGTCTCAAAATCTAGGAGCATGGGCAGACTGTTGCAGATGAGGGGTGAAAATGGCCCTTTGGAGGTTTTAGACTGCCATGGTAACTGACACAGAGACTCACTCCTTTTAGAGAAAAAAAGGAAAGATAAACACATTATTAATGCAAACATCACAACAGACTTAAAACGTTCAAGGAAGATGATGTTCAAAAATGATTCCTTTCAGAATATTTATGAGATACACTCTCTAATACAATATGTATTGCATCATAAATTGCTGTAAAATTCTATTTTATATGATTTGTTTACATTCAATTTCATGTTTTGGTGTTGTTTTGAAATTCTAAAATATTAGAAAAAAAACCTTGTTAGTGTCTGTGATGGCTCTCTCAGTTTTAAAAAGTTCAAGAGGGATGATGTTCAAAACAGTTCCTTTTAGTGTACTAATGGTACAGAAATATTCCTTTTAGAATATTTATGAGATACTTTCTAATACAAGATATACTGCATCATAAATTGCTCTAAAAGTCTATTTTATATCATTGGTTTTCATTCAAGTTCATGTTTTGGCATTGTTTTGGAATTCTAAAATCTTAGGGAAAAAAAACCTTGTTAGTGTCTGTGATGGCTCTCTCAGTTTTTTCCAAACGAGTGTTTTTCCTCTTTTCTTGGCCCTGTGTTTGAAACGGGACACCCTTGCCCTCTCATTGCCTTTGTTCCTCCTGTGGTTTGGGACCTGGCAAAGCTGCTCTGATGAGTTGGGCTCTGTGTGAACCTCGTGAGGCTTTGTCTGTTTGGCATTGGATGGGGATTTTTTGGCCAGAGCTGCACAGATTGAGGTCTGTTGCTGCTGCCACCACACATGCTCCAGCTCTTGGGAAAGGCTGGTGAAGTCAGACTGCAGCCGAAGATGGGGCTCAAGATCTGGGGTTAAGTGCGGGGCAGAGAGAGGCCGTCTTGCCTGAAACCCTGAGGGGAGACAGGATATTACAAGAGGTGAAAGTCTGGTTGCACTCATTTCAGTTTCACTTACAATGCAGCAAAACAACTTGCATCCAAGTGTTACATTAAAAAGACTCAATTGTACTTTATATAATATTCACACAGAATGAAAATTAGAAAAAAAAAAGATCTGTTAGTAGTAGAAACTGAAATTTGCAGAGGTGTAGGAAAGATTTCAAAAGGTGAAGACTTTGGTAGCTAAACTCCCAAACACAGAAAAGGAGCACAGTTGTTATCTTACTGAGAGTCTAGCTTTATATACGAAGAGACAAGGTTAACTAATAAAAAAGTACTAGGAATTCATGAAATAATTCTCCAACATCAAACTAGAATAGACTTTCAACCTGTTCTGCTGAGATGAACCCAGAGGGAGTCGGTGAGGCTGTTGTTTTCTCAAGTCTGCCACAGACTTACACTTAATAGGCGAGACATTTTCCTGGGGATAAGGCCAAGTTTTTAGAGAATGTCCAACAGTGTTATTCAGAAAATGGTCTTGAGAATTCACTGTGACACTGTGACATGAATGCAAACTAACAATTCTTTCTTTTCTTGTTTTCTTCCTTTCTTGTATGTATGGAGACAAATATGAAAAGTTGGCACAGCATGGACAGCAGAGTTCTGCACTGTGACATTCTATGCTGCATCAAAACCTAATTTAATTAGTTTTCTGATTCTTGTATAAAAACCATGCATGCATAGCCTAAAAATTATGCATGTAGAGACCTAAAAAGTTTGGGACTGATTTTTACATTTTTTTGAAGGAAGTCTCTTATGCTCACCAAGGCTGCATTTATAACAGTAAAAATAACACCAGGAAATATTTCAAAACACAGTAAAAATAACACCAGGAAATATTATTACAATTAACATAGCTTTTAATATATTTAAAATGTAATTTATTCCTGCGATGGCAAAACTGGATTGCTGGCGAGAAACATTTCTGATTATCAATGTTGAAACTGTTGAAAAAATTGAAAATACGTAAATTTAAAAAAGATAATTTTTTTTCACGATTCTTTGATGAGTAGAAAGTTAAAAAAAAAACAATGTATTTAAAATTTAAATTCAAATAAATTTCCTTTCCTGTCACTTTTGATCAATTTAATGCATCCTCGCTAAATAAAGTATTAAAAAATCATAATGACAAGTTTTTGAATGGTAGCATATAAATATACAGAAACATTGTAATAAAATACATATACTTTTCAGAATAATATGTTTGTAAAGAGTTTCATGGATATGTCATTTTGTCAATTACACAACTATAAGTATTGTAAACAACTTTTTTTCATTTTTTTAAAGAAATCAACTTCCTCTTTAGACAATGTTAATTAAGGTTAATTAAATAAACAAACCTCAGAAGTAACCTGTTCTGTGTCCATCACATGGCTAACTGACTCCTCCACATTGTGCAGCTTGTCCAACAGATTCTCTTTGCACAGGTCTGCTTGGGTTATCTGAGGATACAAAAATTAATAAAAATGTAAGATAGAGCACTGACTTTATGGCATAAAAATGTATAACACTGGAACAAGATTTCACTTCAGTTATTTTCCTGATCAGAAGGGAACATGAGGAATTTAATATTCCCAGCATGAGCAAGCTCAAAGGAAATATCCTTGAGATTACATTAATAGCTATAAATTATGTGAACTGCAGGCATTAATATGTAAGTCAAGTGCTCATTTTTTTATTTAAACTCTTGACAAGATCATCCTCAAGTGCTTCACCCCATTTCTCTTTTATTATGCACTTACAAGAAAATTGCATTCAAATCAAGATAATAACAGAGAGAAAGCATTTATCATTGTTAGTGTACAGACACAGAGCTGCTCTGGGCTCTTCTCTGAATGCAGAAGTCTACAGCATAAACGTAGGAACCTGATGGGAGGAGGCATGCAGTGATTTCTGCAGCAAAAAAGGTGCTGTTAAAAGTCCCACCACACTGAGATGGAAGCACAAGTCTGTCTGTTAATGGTGCTGCTGTACCTGGTATTTGGGGAAAAGTGTGTCTTTCATAACACAGGGGGCGCAGATTAATTTAGGAGGTGCTGGCCTCCAGAACATTCTGAGCTCACTAGGACACAATGTTGCCTATGAGAAATAAAGAAATACAATAACTGGATGTTGGAAAGAGCTGTTAAAAATCAAATAAAAGAATTCTAATGATGATTAGAGGTTTTATGCAACAGTCTAATAATAATAACCCAGGAGCTTAAACATTAAGAAATGTGTAAATCTTTAATTCATCTGTTAATTCTATTGGAAAAATAATGTGTGTCTAATGCCATCTAGTGACAGAATATTACAATTACCGTACAGTGGGGAAAATTGGGCATAATTTGATTTTATTAAGCTCTACTATGTTTGAATGAACATAAACAGGTTAACAGCATAATTAACAGGTTAACATCATAACAGGTTAATAGCATAATTAAATAATTAAATAGCGTAATTATGCTATCATAAATCACTGCCTCTGTCGAGCAAAACAGTTTTGCCAGTACTTCCTTAAAACCGGAGCCTTGGTTTTAATTCAACACATCTAGTTGTCAATGTCATGCATTAGTCACTTTGATGAAAGCCACTGAGGGCGAGTCATAAAATAATAGATCTTTCTTACAGCACGTCCACACATCATAATCCTTGGTCTCTCCACGTAATACTCTGCTATTCTCTGCCAGTCCTCCAGAGCATCTGACGTCTGTTTAGGCATGTGGGAAACACAGTCTGACTGTGCTGAAACCCCAGTAGAACCAACAGAAACACCTTCACACACCAGCCTACAATGAGTAATAAAACATTAACGATACGTCATTGGATCTTGAAATGTCATATTTGGCCTTAGAGTGACTCAAACAGGTACAGAGCTTTAAGAGGAAGAGTTAGAGCCTAAATGGTGACCTGAATTCATAATGAATGAGTTTTAATGAGAATCATTCTAAAAGAAACAACAAGAGCTGGGCTGTAGATTATACCTCTGCGTATCAGGATGAGATATATGTATGTCCAAGTGCTGTCCTCGTCTGGTTAAACTGTGCTGTTGCAGTGATCAGGTTTTGAGTGTGACAGATTCTAGAAGCTAACTGTAACTCAACCGGCACAACTTGATTAGCAGGAGTGGTACACAAATGGTGGATGGTTTTATACCCTTCTGCACTGCAGACAGAACAAACGATTAGAGGGAAAGAAATTGTTATGTGCTTTACAAAAGATAAATAAATGAACTAAAATGACAGTGAAGACACTTATGTTACACAAGATTTGTTTTTAAATAAATGCTGTTCTTTTGAATTTTCTATTCAAAGAATCTCCAAGAAATGTTTTTGAACTCAAAATCAGCAAATTAGAATGATTTCTTCAGGACAATGTGACACTGAAGACCAGAGTAATTTTAAAATGTATGTATTTTAATTACTCTGCTCTTCAGTGTCACGTGATTCTGAAGAAATCATTCTAATTTGCTGATAATTTGCTGATTTCCAAAGAAAAATGCCAAATGCCAAATAAAAGCATTTCCATTAGTGGTCTCAGACTTCTGAACACCTTTGCATGTACCAAATGATGCTTGCTTGTTTACTAGTCTCAGTGTAATCAATGGTTTCAAGGTTCCAATTTGTGTTTACAATTCTGTTTCATGACCCAGTATAAATAAATACATTCTCATTACAGAAACAATCTAAGCATTCAGTCTGGTACTGGGGTCTCACAGGAACATTTCTTGGACCTTAAACATAAACAGTTTTGGGTGCCAGCTCAATGTGATATAGACCCTATGTTCTGCCATAAAAAGATGATGAGTCACTCTTATTTGCACAGATCGTCTCTGCCATAACTTCACACCACTGTTTGAACTGCAGACAGCGGGAGAAACAACCTCAGAACTGACTTTGTGTGTGGGCCCTTTGTGTTCCTCAAACTGCAGACAGACAGCAGAGGCCCTCCGCCACCCACGTCCCTACGGCTCCACTGACAGCGCCAATTTATTGCGTATGTTTCGTTCACTCTGGCCTGTGACAGGCTAGATTTATCACCTCTCTCTGGCACGGTTAAGCCTCATCGAAAGACCTGGAAGGTCACACCAAAGTCACTGGCCCTGCCTGCACTGAAAAGAAACATTCCTGAACCGTAAGGAGGAACCTTCAACCTGCCCCGCTATCCATCTGCCCCGTAGGCAGGCGGCGCTCATATAAACCCTCTCAACCGCGTCCAACAGGAACCTTTCAGTGACCCTTGTGACTGGAAAAAGCTGGTAATTAAAAGGCTCTTTTTCAAGAGTGAGGGAGTGGCGCAGGTCCAGCCGCGCAAGTAGTAAATCTTGCGTTATCAGCTCTCAGGTGAGTGCTGGAGAGGTTGGGAGGAGTGATGCGTGGGTGCGCTGGCTCCAGACAGACCCGCAGCACAGATGAGTGGAGTAAGTGACGGGCAATTACTCGCTGTGTTACTGCTCCCTAAATAGGGCTGATGACAGCTTTGGACGCTCTTTCTCAGGTAGCGTGAAACTAGATGATCATTTGCGCCCAAGGCCACCCTCTGCGGCCTTCCGCTAGCGATGCGTTGAAAGATTGACATGCTGATAGCAAGTGGAACATGCCAATATATCAACAAATAGATTAGTGAACCGTAGTGTCATAATGCATAAAATGAAGTATACAGTAGCCTCAAAAGTATATGAACATTGATGACTTTAACATTAAAAATGCCTGAATGTCATTGCATTAGATACTAAATATCAAACCCACATCTAAATTAACCAAAAAAAAAAAAAAAGTGCTGTCATGCCTAAAAGACGTACTTATTTTGATGTGTTGACTAACATACTAAAACTCATGTTAAGTACTTGTACTAAATAGCAGGTGCTACAAATGTGTAATTACAAATATATTGTAATACCTGACATACAGTTTGCACAAAGTATATTGTTTTAAAGTATATTATTTTGTAATAAGTACTCTTTTTAAAAGTATGCTAAAGTGTACTTCTTTTTCACAAGGGATAGCATCACTTTCACAAAAAGAAGTTTGTTAGGTTTAAAATAATGCACTATAGAACAAAAAAGTGTGGAACACCTGTGTAAAGTGACTTCATACATCCACTAAAAATCACCAAAACACCAGCTGATTAAATGTCATTGATAAAAAAAGACAGAGAAAAAAGACTCTGAGAAAAAATCCTGCTCCACTTGGGCCCAAATGACACTTGCTTTCATAGTTTGCTATCTAATGCTATTAAATGCATACTATTTATTATTCAAATACTTTTTGGGGGCCACTGTATATCACTAAATATTTTATACTCTTTTTTAGGTGTCCAGGTTGCCAGTAACGAAAGGCCTTGAATGGTTTTGGTCTGATGGGATGTCCGTTCTGGTCTCTGAACCGGAGTCAAGCTACATCCACGGGCCATTATTATATCTTCATTGGTCACCTTAAAATATATAAAAAATACAGTGTATACAAATAATTTCTGTTATATAGATTGTAGGAACATCTAATACATTAAGCACCACTCATGCTATTGCTCATACTTACTAAAGCCCCCAACTTTTAAAAGTTATTTCATTGCACAACTTTCAATTTTTAGTGGTTGTATAATCAAATAACTATTATTGTTTACCTGGGATAAGAGATCCTTGAGTCCTCCATCATCAGAGCCATTATCAGAATCCTTCTGTAAAACTGATTCAGCCATCTTGTAGACACCAGATGACACAGGTGGATGGCACATTGGTCTTGGGGAACATTTCTCTTGTGGTACTGAGGTGTCTCTTTGAGTTGGCCCCTGAAGAAAAATACACATAAGTGTTCATCTAAGAAGTTTTCATTCCAAGCCTATGACTTCACCCATCAGAATGTACTAACAGGAAATGCTAAAGATTTCTCCACTGCAATGAGACTCAATACAGTATATCACAGCCACAAGCACATCAGGGCTTAAAAAGCAAACAAATGTGTTGCTCCTTTGTTGCCTCTGGGGTTACTGAAACTGACAGGTCCCCTTAGAAATATGTTACTTTACACTTGTTATGTTTTATTGTAGCACTTCAGATGGAAGATTTATGCTGTGCATGCTGATGCCGTCCCTAAGCAGTTTGGGTAATATTGCACAGTATATCTCATTACATTGACATGTTGCACATGCAGTGGCCTTAAGACGTATTTGGACACTTAAGCTACATTTAAGTGACATTTGAATTAAATACAAAATATCAAACCAAGCAGCATTTATTTTAAAGGAAGATATCGCATGTACTGTATCAAGTAAAACATCTCACAAAACAATGTTTGTTAGGTTTTAAATTATAAAACTATAAATATACTGTTCAAATTGAACTATCCAATAATAATAATAATAATAATAATAATATCTCATAAAAGTGAATTTGTTGGGAGATGTCATTATTTTACACATTTAAATAATCAAAAATAAATAAATAAAGCTAACATCATCAGAACTGCAGCTACGCAACTTCTCTTTCCATATGATATATTAAAAAAATAATAATAACAAAATTATTTATTAAAAAAATAAAATAATGAAGAATGAACAGCTAACCTCATCATCAGAGCTGCGGCTGAGTCCAACTCCTCTTTCCATATGAAATGAAAATATATAAAATAAATAATAAACTACTAACCTAATAATAAAATAAAATAAAATAAAATAAAATAAAAGAATAAACAGCTAACCTCAGAGCTGCAGCTGTGCCCTCCTCTTTCTATATAAAACAAAAATATATAAAATAAAATAATAAACTATTAAACTTATAAAATAAAAAATATAATTAATTTCCATATAATATAAAAAAATAAAATAATTAACTAATAAAATAAAATAATAAAGAGTGAACAGCTAACCTCATCATCAGAGCTGCAGCTCTGTCCAACTTCCATGTAAAATAAAATCAAAATAAAATAATAAAATGCTATTAAACTAATACAAAAAAATAAAATAAAAAATACATAACTAACCTCATCATCAGAGATGCAGCTGTGTCCAACTTCTCTTTTCATGTAAAATAATTCATATAAAATAAAATAAAATGCTAACCTTATTATCAGAGCTGCAACTGTGTCCAGCTTCTCTTTCCATAGAATGTACAATAGCACCACTATCATCCTCAGTGTGCCCACTTCCCATCACTAACGTGTTTGCTAAGGTCTCATTTGGCGCCCTCTGCTGGTCAATCTCATCAGGCCGCTCGAGTCCAGCACTAAATCTGGCTTCCTCCAGCAGCTCAGAGGTGGATTTGACGCTTTGGATGGTGCTGGAGCCAGCGCTGCTGGTGTGACTCTGGGAGCTGCTGTGCTTAGAGAGAGTTTGATGTTTATGAGGCTCCCAGAATTTTTCACTCTTTCCTCTCTGCGCTCTTCTATGCCCATTTTGTGCTGAATTCACAGAGCCTGACACCTCATTGTCATTACAGCTGCCCGAATCTGGCCGGTTCTGTCCTTCAAAGAAACTAGACTGTTGAGTGCTGGAGTTTTTCATCTTCTCACCTGAAACCTGCTGAGCAAGTATGCAAGGTCTGTAAGATCCACCTGCTGATAAAGGCCTCTCTGATCTGGGCTTAGCAGGAGGTTGCGGCCTTTGGGACAAGGATACTGCTTTGGTGGTCCCTGTGAGAGAGGCTATGACAGGCTTTCTGACAATCCCATGCCTGGCTTTAAGTTTTGGAAGAGCCATTGTGTTTCCTGATTTGTCTATGGAGGAAAAGTTTGGGCTTGTGCTCTGACCCCGGCTCATTTTGTAGGTCTTTGCTGAGACATGGATTTAGGGGGCAGTTTTCAGAGGAAAGGAAAGTGAAAGTCTTGAGACCCAACACAGCTGGGTTTTGTCAGGATGCGGGGGAAATCTGTGATGACAGGGGTCACCTGGCAAGGTAAGAAAGAAGTCTACTTCTGTTCTGATTGGATTCATGTGGGTGCTTTACATATTGGAAGTCCTGGAAATGAAAAGAATGATGAACAACTACGTTTAGGAAACATCATATTACATTATTTAAAAAAAAAAAATTATGCTTAATAAAACACACTTATTGCCTCATTTCTTAACATTTTTGCTTCCACATTTGTGTCAAAACTGCTAAAAGACTTATATTTGCAATACATATATAAGACGGATATTCCCTATATAATATAGCAAATGTCCGTCTTATATAGTCTACGTTATCTTATAAGTCTATATTACAGTTCAGTTCTGTCAATTGAATTTTGTAATGTGTTATTTATCATCATTCTCTATTCCCACGCGTATTAAATACTTATTATACATTATCTTTACACGTTTGTGCTACTTATAAAGACAAAAATTTGTAAAAAGTTTCAAACTGTATTTTACGGTTCAAAGCTATGGACGCTATATAGTTAGCCAGCTAGCTTTCTATCTCAAAAGTTGCTTTTTATCATGCTGTGACGCAACAAATGTTAACGAAACATTTAAAAGTATTCTTTAAAAGTGTCTTACCTTTTCATGAATGTATTCCCGCCTTGAAATTTACTTCAAATAAAGTTGTACCGGCTGACAAATAACTTAAGCTTTTTTACCTCAGAAACTCAAACAGTGAAACGCCAAGCAGCGTCTCCTAGCAACCGGCCGTAGCCTTGAGAGTGCCAGAGGAAGTCTGCACATGGAAATATTCAAGTAGGCTATGATTACACTGATGTTAATAATTGTTATTTTTCATGTAAGCAGTTTTATTTACGCATATAGCATTCTGTATATTGCAGACTTAAACTACTCAATTGTTTAGATTTGACAAAAAAAAAAAAAAGAATCATGGTGAGCTTTAGTGCAAACATTCCCTTCCATTCACACATAATTTTAGAACAGAGAGAAAAATAAAATAAAACAAATAAACAGATTAAATGTACATACAGTATAAAAGTTTAAATGAAAACGGTTTTACAGTCTAAAAATTATTTTGGTTTTTTACTTTTTTTTTCTTTTTTTTTTTAAAGAAAACCATATTTGTAACCTATATTGATCTGAAGAACCTATCCTACATTTGAGCAAAATAAATTTATAAAAAAAAAATTATAAAAATATTTTTTTTTATTTTATAAATCATACATTTAATCTACTGACAAGGCAGTGATGATACTCTCTCTCTCCCTCCCTCCCTCTCTGTCTCTCATGGGGGCTTTGACATGGTCTAATATTCTTTGCTTCAAGGGCCATTTCATTCCGTCCTGTGAGGAATCGATCTGTGCTCTAATGGTGCGAGAGATCACTGGAGATAATCCGCTGTAAGTGGATGATCAGTGCTGTCATTCGCTCATTAGCAGGTGTACAGTGGGAAATCTGACCTCTTGTTTATCTGAGCAATAAAAGGAGGGAGATGCTGGGGTTTCCAGTTCCTTCCTAAATGCACTGCCAAAATTAATAGCTTCTAAAGCTATTACAAGTGATTAAAAATATATTCTGTGAAGCTTGTTTAACACTTTCAATAAAATACACTGAAATAAATTACACGATCTGTTAAATATTACATTTTAAGTTGTATTAAATGTTATTTGTATTCAACTAGTATAGGCCTAGTTCAAAATGTTATAATTTATATATTTTCATACATTTTGATATTTAAATATACATGACACAGCACACACATGTATTATTTTGGTAACATTTTAAAATAACTTTATTAATATCTATTATAAAATAAAAATGTAATGTTAAAAAATAATAATTTAAAATTACTGCAAATCACCATTACTCTCCAGAATAAAATCAATAGAATCAATAATATAATAAAATGATAATAGATAAATAATATAATAAAATAATATAATAAATCAATAATAATAATAATAATAATAAATAAATACAATACGCCCAAAATGTTTAGTCTTCGGATATGCAATATTATGCAATGTTTATTCCAGTAGTGTTGAAATTAAAATAATTTTTTTTTTTTTAAATACATTTTTCTGTGAATAGTATTGTGAAATAAAACACACGGGCCATTCCTGTTTAAAAACAGCAGAGTAGACGTGAAGAAGGAGAGAGATCCAGGCAAATGAGACATAGAAAGTGGGCTGTACCGTGTTCTACGTAACAGGCAGGGGAAGATCTCCAGTTCAGTCCCAACATTTCCTCACTTTACCCAAAGCCGCGCACAACGTCCCATCAGTGACCGCGCGCGGTGCCAGGACGCACGCACACACACACACTCACACACACACTCACGCACACACACACACGCTGTGAGTCTGCGAACTGCATGTGCACGATCTGCGGATTTCCTCCATAATGTTGGGCGCAGTGAAAATGGAAGGACACGAAACTCCAGACTGGAGCAGCTACTATAATGATGCACAAGAGGTGAGAGACGACTATTACTTCCACTCTGAGCTGCTGGAATAGCCAGAAAGTTTGTAGCTGCATGCACGTGAATAATGCATCAACCGATTGAAACCGAGGCGCAAATCACGTTTAAAAAGACTGAAAAATTAAATGTAAATATATATTCCACTGAATTGTTATCTGAAACTGAGAAAATATCAGCCATTGATCAACCCACTTGGTGGCAGTAGTGATGCTATTGCAAGTGGGTCACAATAGTCTGATATTGGAAGAGTTTAGCAAATATAATAGTCTATCGAATTAATATAAACGAATTAAAATTAGGCTAGTAGCGGACTAAACTATTTTTATTCAACTTATTATTGTATATATTACACAAATTTACAAGATACTATTTTGCCTCGTTTAATTTGAGCAAAACTGCATTATTAGGCGAATTAACTTAAATTCTATAAAACAGCCCAACGTTTATATTTGTACTATAAGAATAAAATACATTGCGTGCATCAGCGATTGCACATTTAATATTTCGTTATTTTAACTAAATCTAGATTCAAAATGAAAATGTTCTCACATTTTTAAAAAATACTATTTTCAATGGTTTGAAATTACTGTCTTGTTTTTAACTAATTAAATCGGTTAACTTTAAGTTTATATTGTAACTATTTAAATAACGAATTATTTTTTTTTACATGGGGAAATGACATTATTGTCTCAGAGAAAAGATACAGTAAAGAAGAATAAAAGTGCTGAATTATATTACAGTACTAAAAGCCACGATTTATTTATTTCAGGTCTATTCTCCCATGACGAACAGCAGCATGAACGCTGGGCTGAGCTCCATGAATAACATGAACAGTTACATGGGCATGTCCACCAGTGGGAATATGACTTCCAGTTCTTTCAACATGTCCTACGCGAACCCAGC
>JAFVLL020025346.1:23364-61835 GCA_021397915.2 Tor tambroides | reverse complement strand
AGTCCAGTGTGCAATGTGGTGTAAGAGTCCATGTGGTGAGTTGGTGACATCTGGTGGCGAATAAACGGAAGAGCAAGGCCAGGATTCGTGACAGTCCCAGACTCTCCCTCCCATGACGCCCCAGGGCCTCACTTCATCAGAACAACTACACACTCGGTACATAGCCATACCCTCGGAAAATAAGGCCTGCCATCTATTGACTGATAAGAGAAGAGTCTAACCTGCTAAAATAAAATTACAGACTTCTCATATATTTCATTATTATTTCCTATAGCGCCAGCAGTTTGAGGCTCCTGAGAAAAGCTCTGGGCAATTCACTTTTTATGAGACCCAGCTGAAGTGTGCACTCATCTGCTTTATTTTACCAGGATGATTTCAAGTCGGAAGGAAGCAATTGAAAATGTAATAATAATAATAATAGTAATGTGTTTATTGCTGAAACTTATAAGAATGATATAAATGAACACACCAAACAGCATGTGATTTTCAAACGGATGGAGATTATTGCTGTATTTATGCTAATTAAAAATGTTTTCCTTTTCTTCTTGGAGCATGGATGACAAATCAAAGCTATTCATATTCGCACGTGAACCTGTCACTCTTCACTTTCTAGCAGTTTCTGTTAGTCACTGACTAGGATGCAGATGCTAGAAGTGGGATGCGTTCTTCCGTGCCACAGAATCTGTCACTATTTTGTTCCGTCTCCCTCTTTCTTCCTTCTGTGTTGTTAAAGGGGTCATATCATGAGGAATCCAATTTTCCTTGATCTTTCAAGATAAAAGAGCTTGATGCTGTGAAAACAAACTGTAACTTTCAGAGCCTAAAACTTCCT
This sequence comes from Tor tambroides, assembly GCA_021397915.2. Taxonomy (NCBI): domain Eukaryota; kingdom Metazoa; phylum Chordata; class Actinopteri; order Cypriniformes; family Cyprinidae; genus Tor; species Tor tambroides. Next base: position 61,003 of record JAFVLL020025346.1, on the reverse strand, counting down.
CTGTAGTGGAAAAAAAAGTAATTTCTTGAAACTAAGCTGCAAAAGCGATCACTCTGAATTTGCAAAACAGATAAATGCATTAACACATGACTGTATGCATTTGCATGTCATTAGCGCAGATTGGGTAATCAGAATCTTACCCCTCAGTCAAGATAATTTAGAAAAAAAAAAGGCAGAATAATTTAATAGAATCCATTTATTTTACCTTTTTATAATATTTTTTACATTTGAGAATTTGGTCACACTTTATTTTAAGGTCCAATTCTCGCCATTAACAAACCATTAACTACAACTTTTGCTTTAATAAACTCCTAATTTGCTGCTTATTAAGGCAGTTGTTAAGTTTAGGTATCGGGTAGGATTATGGAAGTAAAATATGGACATGTATAATATGTGCTTTATACATATTATGTATATATAAGTACTAATAAAAAGCCAATATGTTAATAGGCATTCTAATAAGCAGCTAGTTAATAGTGAGAATTGGTCCCTATAGTGTTACAGAAAATTTGATAGATGATTGTATCTAATCTGATTTTTGCTTTCAAGAGCTTTATTCACCTACTCTTAAAGGCAAAATTCACCCAAAAAATGCACTCAAAAAAAAAAAAGATTCTCCAACACTTTAATTTAAAAAAAAAAAAAAATTCATTTAGCACAATTGTTAGGTTTCCCATTTAAACAATTGCATTCTGTTAAACTGACTTGAAACAGTTGTGTTTTGGTTCAACTCAATATTTTCATTTTGAAAGAACATAAATGATTTTACTTGTGTAACAAGTGGATTTCCCCTTCCCATCATGCTTTGCACAGGGCTGGATAAGGAGATTAAATCTTGAAATAAAATGCTATTTTAGATATTTTTGTTAAGATGATAAAACTGGGACACTTGTTAATGTTTAATGTTCTTTTATGTTTGTATTTAAAAGACTTTCTGGTATGTTAGTGTTTTTGGGGGGTTACCATTGCGGTAAAGAGTAGAGCATGTGCTTGGGTTGAGGACCTGCTAACATGAATCAAAGCTGTTTTAATAATAATAATAATAAAAAAAAAACTATTTTGGGTATGCCATGGATGTATCAAAACCATCTTATGCTATGCTTAACAAGTTGGCTGATGCTTAGAGTTAAGTAAATCCAACATATCATTTTTATTTTATTTTTTTTTTTTTGAGTGTAGAAGGATGTCTGCCTAATAATTTATTTTCCAGTTAAATGTTTTAGTTTGAGTTCAACACGCATAAAAATAAAAAATAAAAAAAATTAAAAAAAAACTGTATTTGATCAAATTGAGTTGGCCCGACTCAATTACATTTCATCGCATGAATTTGTTTTTTATGAGTTGGGGCTACACATATTTATTGGATGGCAATCCTGCCCTCAATTACTGTAAATTGAGTTCATCCAATAAATAATTTTTTTGAGTGTGAGCATTCTGTTATCATTTGCTCACCTTCAGGTTGTTCCAAACCTGTGTGAATGTTTTCTTCCGTTGAGCACAAAAGATGATATTTTGAAGAATGTTGGTAACCAAACAGTGGATGACAGACACTAACTTCCATAGTATGGAAAAAATACCATGGAAGTCAATGGCCACCGTCAATGTTGGTTACCAACATTCTTCACAATATCTTCTTTTGGGAGAATTATCCACTTAAAAATAAGGTTCCAAATGGGGGTTTTCACAAAAAGAACAATTTGTGGTTTCCCAAAGAACCATGCACTGAATGGTTACTTTCTTAGAAACTTTTTCAGTGTGAAAAACATTTTATTAAGCTTAAGAACTACCAACCTTTTTACAATACAATCTTGAAAATTAGCTAAATTATCCTAGTCATAGCAAATATCATAATCACATTTCAACATGTATAATGCTTATTTCATATATAGACATCTTACCCAATCACAGCAGTGCACTTTTATATTGAAGTTTTAAAGGAGACATGCTCCTTAAAACTGACTGTCAAAATATGGTAGAAAATGGCCATTTATTTCTAAACTATGACCACTTTGATGTAAAACTGATGGAACAATATGAAATAAAAAATGCAATTCATGATAACTTTAAGAAAACTAGTGCCACTTCAAATGGATATTTCAGGCAATTTAATCTTCACAGATAATATCAGACATTTTTATTGAAAACTTCATGGAACTACTTCAACAAAAAATACAAGCTTCCCATTTCTGTTTTAAACCATTCAATAGACTTCCATTGTAAGTGGTAATGTAAGTGCATTGTTTGTTTTTTTTCCAACTCAGGGACAAGTCTAAATTATTTTCAGTTGAAATACACAAGATGCTATCAAGCTTGGGTTGTTTTCAACCCAGAATATTCTTTCAAATTGATTTTCCTTCATGTTTTATTTTTAGTTATTTCTATATTTTATTCTCATGGGCATATCTAATATCAGGACAGACAGGGAGAGAACAAATACTAAGTCATATGCTTTTATGCAAGCTGCCTGAATTAAAGATTAATGACAAGATGTCTGTCCTCGTAGGAACTACTTAGATCACCAACAATATTCCCAACATAAATTAAGAGTACCATTTTCTCTTTGTCAATCAGCACAACACTTAAAAATTTACCATGAATCCACTCTGCACACAGACTGGAGGCCGACCGAAGAGGAATCACCCAGTGTCTCGCCGCACTGATTTTATTCCTCTGGCATTGGCAAGATAAATATATGTCAGCGTGCGCTGGGCTGCCCCCTGTGCTGCCGTGATTATAGCGTTTAATAACTCGCCTTCAGTAATACATTGACATTGTCCGGCCAGGATCCTTGCCAGGAAGGCTTGATTTACCAAACCCCTTGAAGGGGGAAAAAATCTCATTCAGCAGATGGATTGCTGAAAAGGCTCTCCAGCAAGCCTATAAATCATTCTTTAATCAGAGCCTTCAGCGAGAGTACAGAGCCACCGCTGGCCCACTGGAGGACCCCTGACTCAATACTGTCTGTGTTACTGCTCCCCACATCCTTGTCTCTTTATGCCCCCCCCCCACACACACACGCTCCCCCTCCATTCATTCATCTCAAGACATTTTTTGTACCCCAAAAACCTCAACTTGTCTTGCTTGCAGTTTTGAAACAAAGTGCCTACAGTGTATTGTGATGTCACTGTTACTTAAAATGCAAAACAATTTGTCAATAATTAGTTATACAATTATTGCTTTCTGCCTCGGACAATGCAAAGAAATTGGATAGCAAAAATCATAAGTGTCAGTCAGGACTGCAATACAATTTTTGGGAGTCAGGGTTCACAGGTTTTTGCAATATGTTTGATGTTATGAGAGCAAATCACTGAAAATGAGAGGTGTTTGCAAAGCTTATGACTATGTACGTTTGAAAAAATATTTTATTCTTAATGTAAGTTTTAGCACAATAATAAACTGCAAAAAGGCACACAGAAGCAAGTAAACCTGATATGAGCATAACTGCATATTGCCTTTTGTTTTCTGTGTGAAATAATCTGAGCGTATTACTTTTTGAAGGACAGATTGTCTGTACATTTCCGATAATGCTTTCTGTGTTTTCTGCATTTGTGGTTTTGCAATTTATTATTGTTATCATCTACTTCATTACTTCATTCTTTCATTTGTTTCATATTTAATTTTTTTTTCACATTTTAATTAGCTCATTTTAATAGTTAGCTTATTTTTAAATATTTTCATTTCAATTTTAATTTAATTTGAATTTTTTTTATTTTTTAATTGTAATTTTTTTTTTAAAATCTCAGTTCTCAGTTCATAAATAATTTTTTTTTTAGTTTTTTTTTTTTTTTTTTTTTTTTTTTTTTTTTGCATTCATTACTAATTTTTCAATTAGTAACTTTGTGACCCTGGACCACAAAACCAGCCATAATGGTCAATTTCTTAAAATTGAGATTTATACATCTTCTGAAAGCTGGATAAATATGCTTTCCATTGATGTATGGTTTGTTAAGATATTACAATATTTGGCTGAGATACAACTATTTGAAAATCTGGAATCTGAGTGTGCAAACAAATCAAAATACTGAGAAAATTGCCTTAAAAGTTGTCCAAATGAAGTTCTTAGCAATGCATATTACTACTCAAAAATTAAGTTTTGATATATATATATATATATATATATATATATAGTAGGAAATTTACAAAATATCTTCATGGAACATGATCTTTATTTAATATCCTAATGTTTTTTTGGCATAAATTTCGACCCATGCAATGTATTTTTGGCTATTGCTACAAATATACCCATGCTACTTAAGACTGGTTTTGTGCTCCAGGGTCACATTTCAGGTAGTTTCCAAAACAACATTTCTATTTTTCCTGTAGTTTTCATATATTTTAATTTTATTATTATTTTTTTAATTGTTTTACGTAAATTATTATATGCCTTTTGGTCATTTAACATGTCGTTCAATCAGCCTGAGTGGGAAATTCGGTAACATTTGGGAAATTTGGTGATTAAGAAACACTTATTCACTATTAAATAAGACTATTATTCACTATTATTTTCCCTCCATAAACTCCTAATTTGCTGCTTATTATTAATTAGTAAGGTAGTTGTTAAATTTAGGTATAGGGTGGGGTTAAGGGATCTAGAATATGGTCATGCAGAATAAGGCATTAATATGTGCCTAATAAGTACTAATAAACATCCAATATGCTATTAATATGCATGCTAATAAACTACTAGTAAATAGTCAGAACTGGTCCTTAAAATACAGTGTTACCAGAAATTCTTGCAGACTAGTAAGTGAACCAGACTGTCTGCTGTCTGGTCAAAGGTCTGGCTACGTGAGACTATACAACAGCTAAAAGAGTGAAATGTTAAGAGCTTGTGAACAGATTGCAGTCTGTTCCTCAGAATTAACATTTGATGACTATCTGGTCAGTAAAAGTTCCTTCAGTAAATGCTGAAGGTGACAAGAGAGATTAGCGTCAGTCCCTGGTGTTTCCATTAGCTGCGTTTCACTCTGTCTGTGGTCTGACTGACAAATTGTGAATGCCCACACTGTCAGGGGAAACAAATGTAGCGGTCGTAGAAGGACATTAATCAAAACGACTTGAGGTTTTTCCCCTTATTACTCGTTTAAATGGACTCTATGGCCTCAGTAGACATGTGCATATCTCTGAAGCATTCATACTGCAAGATATCATCAATTCAGCTTCCTGGCACACTCAGAGTTCATTCAGCGGGGCGGATGCTAATGTTAGCAACCTGGGCTTTGGCCCAACATCGAACCTCGTACCACTGTATACTGTCAGACATCTGACGTTAATTGCTCACTGTCCGTTCATCTCTTCTACTGCTCAGAAAAGAGAGTTAGCCTTAGCAGAGACAAGACATGCTTTTGTTTTTTTTAAGCATAAGATGAATGTAAGTGTTGATGTTGAGATGAAAGTAAGACACATTATCCTCATTTTATGTCTAATCATGTTATTCTGCTTATCCTGGTATAAATTGTGCAGGTTGTGGCAGTTGTGCCTATTTAGATTCATTCAATTAGTCGAGCTGTCAAAGGTGTCACTGCTCAGCGGACCTCATTTGCACAGGGGGCAGCCACAACAAAAAACCCATTCAACAATCTGAATATTGCTTAATTTTTTTTACACTCACGAAGGACGCATCAACTGCATATCTGTTCATTTAAATAATGCAGTTTTGAGCAGACATGAAATCTGGATGAATAAGAAGCCGGTAGGCCAAGTGTTTGTTGCAGGCATGTTAATGCAATGTGTTTTTTTTTATTTGGACGGTGCAGGAAGTCTGCTATTATAACTGAATGTAAAAGTTGACCTTTTAAGCTGCCAACACTTACACGTGGTTAGAGATGATAGAAAGGCAACAGTAACTCAAATAACCACTCGGTACAACCAAGGTATGCAGAATACCATCTCTGAACGCACAACACATCAAACCCTGAAGCAGATGGGCTACAGCAGCAGAAGACCACACCGGGTGCCACTCCTGTCAGCTAAGAACAAGAAATGGAGGCTACAATTCACACAGGCTCACCAAAATTGGACAACAGAAGATTGGAAAAACGTTGCCTGATCTGATGAGTCTCGATTTCTGCTGGGACATTCAGATGGTAGGGTCAGAATTTGGCGTAAAGAACATGAAAGCATGGATCCATCCTGCCTTGTCTCAACGGTTCAGGCTGATAGTGGTGGTGTAATGGTGTGGGGGATATTTTCTTGGCACACTTTGGGCCCCTTAGTACCAATTGAGCATCGCTTAAAACGGGCCTTTACGAGCCTGAGCATTGTTGACTCATGTCCATCCCTTTATGACTACAGTGTACCCATCTTCTGAGTGTTTTTCCCAGCAGGATAATGCCCATGGCCACAAAGTTCAAATCATCTCAGACTGGTTTCTTGAACATGACAATGAGTTCACTTTACTCAAATGGCCTCCACAGTCACCAGATCTCAATCCAATAGAGCACCTTTGGGATGTGGTGGAACGGGAGATTCGCATCATGGATGTGCAGCCGACAAATCTGCAGCAACTGCGTGATGCTATCATGTCAATATGGACCAAAATCTCTGAGGAATGTTTCCAACACCTTGTTGAATCTATGCCACAAAGAATTAAGGCAGTTCTGAAGGCAAAAGGGGGTCCAACCCGGTACTAGCAAGGTGTACCTAATAAAGTGGCCAGTGAGTGTATATATATATTTTTGGTCACAATTTATTTTATTAGGTCCAATTCTCGCTATTAACAAACCGTTACAACTTTTGGCTTAATAAACTCCTAATGTGCTGCTTATTAATAGTTAGTAAGGTAGTTGTTAAGTTTAGGTATTGGGTAGGATTAAGGATGTAGAATATGGTCATGTAGAATAAATGCTTTATAAGTACTAATAAACAGCTAATGTGTTAATAATAGGCATGTTAATAAGCAACTGGTTCCTATGCTAAAGTGTTACCCTATTTTTTTTTTTTTTTTAAATAACTTAATTAAACAGGCACAATAAGATTATGAATGTGTATTAAGAAATTTTGATTTCATACCGAAGCACCTATAAAACTATAAACAGCCTTCCGCGTGCAAAAATTATTAATAAACAGTCAGTTAATAATGAAAAACTTACATTTCCAAAAAAAATAAAATAAAATAAAATACTGACTGCAATGAAAGTAGTTCCAAACTCATATTATTGCACGAGAGCGCAATTCCAAAACAGCGCCAATGTGGACATTTCTGTGGGTAATTTACTAAAAACTGTGCAAATTAAAGAACACAGACACAACATCTCATTTACATATCAACCAATCCAATATACCAAGTGCAGCGCAAATTAGAGTAGTCGCAAATAAAGAACAAAGAAATAAAGAAGCCACAGTATATTGAAAAGAACCGGAGGCCAAAAAATGAAGGGTTGCAAGAAGTTTTGATAGGTAGGCCTATTGTGTGACTCCTAGTTGAGGGTTTCAAGTCGTCTTTTATTTCTTAAATCAAATTAAAAATTAAATAACATGGTCTGGCAAACTATATGCTCGGATAATGTGCTCTTCTGGCATTCAAAAAAAATTAATACGTGTGGGGGAAAAAATTCTGTCCCTTCTACCACGTGCTCTCTGTCGTCTGCTGTGCCTCTCCTAGCAACAGTATTTCAGCCATTTAAAGCGCAAAATAATTAAGACATGCATTTTTGGGGCGTTAAATAATGGCGCAAATACCAGTAATTTACCAGTAATACTCCTACAAATGCATATTCAATAAGGTCAGGCGCAAAAATAACCAACCTAGGCTCATTGGAAATATGTGCCTCTACATACATTTCTGCAACTGAAAAGACGTGCCTGTACGATTCACTGCAGTTTCCAGTTGAAATCAACATTAGAGGCAGTAAAATTCCATTAAAACTTTTATTCCTTTTCACACAAAGTATGATTTACAGGTACAGAATTAATAAAGGCTCATTTTCACACAATTACTTGCAGAATGTTATGCTATGACTTAAAAACAATTTTAACATCCTGCACGATTTGAAAACTGATACTTTTTACCATTGATGTCACATATACTGAATCCTATGCATGAGTTTTCTAATCCAGAAGGTTTACTTGGTAGCTCACGTGATACAGCGTTGTACTTAGGTGATGAAGAGCTCCGATACGAATCCCCGTGAAACTACGGTTCAACAAAACAGCTCAAATCCGACTAAGGAAGTTAAAATAGCATGGCTGCATCAGCGAATGAGTTTTTATATTACTTTTGCATTTGTTAACACTGTCGGGTAGGTTTAGGGTTGGGTTTGGTGTAGGGGATATTTCCAACATGATAGAGCATTAATCTTTAGCGCCACTCCCCGGATAATTGAATTCTTAACGGCCGCAATACGTACCTCAAGCAACATCATAAAAATGTTGCAATACGTGCTTGTACCAGCGTAATAAAAACGTGCCACGGTCAAGTATTAAACGTGTGTTTTAGCGCCACTCTCTGGACATTTCACTTTGAAACTGCCACGAAACGTGCAGTAAGGTACATAATTACGGTGTTGCAGAAATGTATGTAGAGACACATATTTCCAATGAGCCTGGGTTGCAAATAACTGTCCACGCCTTTTCAGCGCTAATTCGTCACTGCGCTTCTTTAGTAAAACCCGACAGTATTATTTTAACGCCAAAAGACGGTTTGCACTGGCGCAAGCTGTTAGTAAAACTGGCCCTTAAGCCCAATTTACTTTTGCATCGAACCTACGCCGTAGCCTACGCAGAGACGCACAGGCCTACGCTGTACCTGAAGTGCACCTCTCCAAAACTCTAACAGCATGTCAATTCTACGCGGACCGCAAGCGCTGTGATTGGTCTGCTAGAACCCCGCCCTCCGTATGTACTTGAGTTTTGTGTGCGTTTATGAGCACTGTAATATAGTTTAATGTTACACCTTCTTATTTAAAATAAAACAAAGCAAAGAACAAGTGTCTTATTTATTATACAACATAGCATTATACATCAGTAGTTGTCCACGACAAACAATGTTGATCTGCCGTGGTACACGTCCTTGTGGAGATTGAAAGAATGCCATCTTCTCCTGTTCTGTTGTTGTCTCCTTTTTGTAGTTTTAAATAATGATTTAATAATTTGATATTTAATTGCTGCCATCACAGCTTCTCCGACAAGCCGCTTCTTCTTCGGCTTTGGCCGTGGTTCTGCGGGTTACACCAGCAACATGCCCGTGGACACTGCAGACTAGCGGTCCGCATGTGTACTGCACGTCGACATGGACGAAGACGCAGAAGTATAAATGGAAACTGACGCACAGCTTACGGCGTAGAGGCTACGGCGTAGGTCTGACGCAGAAGCATAAATCAGCCTTTAGTCTCAGAGCAACACACTGCAGAGGTGTTTCATTTCTGAATAAATCAGTGTTATCGAACGAATCAGATGAGTGAGTAATTCAATGACTCATTCATATTATTCTTACCAAACATGATTTATTTTACCATACTTTTATGGTTATGTATAATATTATGAAGTAAGGATTCATTGACTCACTCCTAAAGACACTCGCTTGTCACCATCTACTGGCGTAACAACATAAGCATCACGACTGACACAAAAGTGGAGTGATACAAACACTAAAAAGTCCCTGTGTTGATTTCTGTTTTCGTTACCCACAGTATGTACAGTAGGTGTTTGTTTTTATCATTGTCATGGTACTCCTTTGATAAAACTACTGCAGTGAGCTGTCCACCTACTGTCTGAAGCAGAACACTTTTGTGGTTTGTTTGTTATGTATCAGCCATTAGAACAGATGATGACTCACTGCTCCATCCATGGAGGAAATGATGTTATGATTAGTATGTGATACTACAGTACAGTGATGCCCAGAGGGGCATTACGTCCTTCACATTAGGCGTCAGGAGAGCCCTTAAGGTCTTATTAGACGGCTTCTGAAGAGCTTCTGCTGCCTCGTGATCAGGCAGAGCACATGCTGTTCAGACTGTAGTGCACCGCTATGCAGACAAACAGGTTGGGCATGCTGTAAGGCACCTGAGCTCTTCTGATTTGTGAACATGCCTGGCAATTTAATTTAAATTGGATGTTTTAGGACCAAGAGATCAACAGATTACAATTACAGACGTTGCTGCCTGTCTGTGCCAAAGAGCTGATAAAGACATCACAATAACCCATAAGTGATCCACATGGCTTCAGTCATGTTTTGTGAAGTGAATGTATCTAAAAAACAAATCCATCAAGGATTAATTTTTAAACTGTAACTTGTGATCTATTTTTATCAGCTGTTTGGACTTTCATTCTGATGGCACCCATTCACTGCGGATGATTCTGAGCAAGTGATGTCATTTTACATGTCTCCAAATCTGTTCCAATGAAGAAACAAACTCACCTACATCTTGAACGACCTGAGGATGAGTACATTTATACTACTCCATTAATTTAAACACAGACATTTAAAGATAAGATTGCTGTCATAATATCGGGTTTTTGCATTAGGCCTTCCACTGTAAATGCTGCCTAACAGACCTGCTACGATGCATTATGTTTATTAAAATTAATCAGACAAAGAGCAATAATGAAACCCTCTCAGGGCTTTTGATTTTTTTTCTTTGTTACTGACTGTTTAATTAAATGTTTGAAGCAATATTCACATAATTGAGGAATAGTAATATACAGTACAACCTATAGTATTTATAAATTTATAAATATTTTTAAATAGCTTACATTTAAAAAAAAAAAAAAAAAACAGTTAACAAATGACTGACATATACTGACATAATACTGACATATTGTGCATCCCAACACTTTATATCAACTAACTCTAAGATGATTTTGTCAGTATCATAAATTGTTCCCTTTATTTTCTTGGTTTTAATGTCATGGCATCTCACTCTTTCTTGGAGAACCGTGGTCTGTATGTGGCATTATAAAGTATTTCATGTACATTGATCTGACATGTTTTACAATACAGAAGCAGCCTGCTATTTTTGCTCTCTCTTCCTCTTCTAGTTATCATATGCCTTTTAGTCCTTAAATCCAGGCCCAAATCCTGGTAAGAACATTAATTGAGAGCTGATATTGAAAGGGATAACAGTAACGCGTCTGCTCTGTTGAAAGTAAATGAGCACTGACTATGAAGAGGAGACTAAGCAAGATCCTCCCATCAATAATGAATCCAGCGAAACCTCTGAGAACTCTAAAATTTCTCCTTTACGTATGAATTATGCATGCACTTTAATGCATTGCTGATCTCTTTCAGACTTTGTGCCAGGGTGTTTGTGACAGTAAAAGGCCAAATATTGCTGTTCTGTTTGGTCAGGAAGAAAGAAATATTACTGAGCCCGCAGAGTGCAAAGCCAGCCATTAATGTCGCTCAGCTCTGCGTGTGGCTGCCGATAACTGCCATAGACAGATTTCAGACCCCTTTTTCTGAAGAAAGCCCTCCTCATAATAGGTATCCATGCTCACTTTTAGTTCTCTGTTGTCAAACACTGACGCTCCTTGTCACTTAAACTATGATGACAGGCTTTGAGTCTGAAAGAGATCGCTCAACCAAAAATGAAAATTCTGTCATCGTTTACTCACCCTCATGTTATTACTCACCCTCACCTTTTATTCCATGGGTTTCTCCTGTTAAAAAATCCTCTTGTCTGAATCAGGAGAGAAATATGCAGAGATTAAGCATATTTACAAGCAAAAACAGTTCTAAACAAATAATATAGTGGACTTTGACACGACTGGACAACAAAGGATAGACTTTTTTTTTTTTTTTGAAGGAAGCATTGTTATGGATTATTGATGTGTATTTTGGTCGGAAGGGACGGTTTAAAGTTAAAATGCCTTAATGCTGAATTTATTAACATGCAGCTTTTCATTTCACAAGACATTAATCAATGGACTGGAGTTGTGTTGTGGATTGTTGTGATGTTTTTATCATCTTTTTGGACTCATCCTGACGGCACCCATTCACTCCAGAGGATCAATTAGTGAGCAAGACATGTATTGCTAAATTTTTCCAAATCTGTTTTGATGAAGAAAAAAAAAAATGTCTAAAATTTTTGCATAGCCTGAGGGTAAGCACATTTTCAGCAAATCTTCATTTTGGGGTGAACTGTTCCTTTAACCAAATGCAAATGAAGCACAATGCCAAACCAGCATATGAAGAAGGAAATGTGCCCAGATTGAATGCTGTTCTCCTTCAATTGATCATCTTTGATGAATAAGTGCTACCATGGTCTATACAAAATTAACACAAAAATCTCTTTGAATGAATTTTGAATCACCACCTCTTCCTATGGGTGGAAATATCATAACTCTAACCGCGGCAGACAAACAGCACTGAATAAGATTCAATCCATTAAAATCCTAATTCGCATAGAAGGTGTGTTTTTGATGAATCACAATGACATAATTTAAATACTCATTATTAAGTGTCATTTTACTGAATTTAACACCTGGATAAATTGGCAGTTAGTGAATAAGAGACAAGTTTTGAGCTAAAATGTCAGATTAGTATGATAATAGAGGACAAAATCAGGCTGTCGAAAGTTTAAAAGTAAGCAAGAGAGAGAAAGAAAGTGCTTTTTAACAGTGGAACACCTCTGTGTCAGTTCTTCACCCAGAGTATGCACTTTTAGAACCTAATGAGACTGTTCTCTTTCTGTTGCATCCATGAATACTAAAAAACAGGGTCTGAAAAATAATATATACAACATTTGCTCTATGATGAGATGGATTTTCCTCCCATTAAGAAATAGCACAGCACAGCAGCCTGATTACTTTGACTTGAGGCAAGTTTGCGCATCTCCCTCATTAGTGCACAGAGAGTCCACTGGGGGTTTTGCACCATGTTAATCACCTCCTGGATGCAATACGGATTCCATTCTCAAGGCCTCATTTCAGAGCACTGTTTTGACCAAGGCCTGGAGCAAATCACCTGCAATAATTGTGATCAATGAGCCATGTCAACCTATTTCACAGACAAGTGCTTCTCTTGGTGAATGGGGTCAATGGCACAAATAGCAATGATTTACATAGCCAATACTGAAAGTTTCAGAATCACCGCGGACAACTTACCTAATACAAGAGATTAAATCTTGCAGAGCAAGAGCATTTGAAAGCTTTTAGGAAAGACACTTAGCACCGTGGCTCTCAGATAGCACTGGGACCTGGGCACAAGCCTTTAAAAGAGATATATTGTCAATTTACTGAGAACAGAGTTAGCCTATAAAATCCTGTGGCAATGGTTATTAGGAAGTTTTTCTGACTGCACTTCACAATCTCAGCACTGTTGCTACAGATTTTAGCAATCCATGTTGGAGTATATATAGACTGTTAGTATTTTGGCATGTTTTTAATGTTCATTCTGTTGCATCGGTGTATGAGACATCCTGCAGCCAAAGGTTTTTCTATGTGCAGATGCCTTGCAAAGAAAAGTCGTATCTTAAGGAGCATATTCTACTAATAGGTGCATTCATGCAGACTTTTTAATGTTCCATTAAGTACTTACACAAGAACCTCAACTGCAGGGTGACTGCCAGATTTATCCTTTTTAATGACGTAAATCCAGAATGATTATTAGAAAACATCTCAAAGCACAAAAATATGTATGTAAGAAATGGAAGCCCATTACTGCCACATAAGATTAAAAAAAAAAAAAACATGATTTGGTAAATAATATTTAGAAGAAAAAAGTATGATATACACTGTATTGCCAAAAGAATTGGGTCGCCCCCTTCTAATGAACAGGTTTGACTAATTTCTATGAGTACAAATCTTAATGTTAAAGCATATAATGATATTCTAGGGAATTGTGTGCTTCTAATATTATAGCAACAGTTTGGACAGGACCCTTTTCTATTCTAACATGACAATGCCTCTGTGTATAAGGCAAGGTTTAAAAAGAAAATTATTGATTCAGTCAGTGTAGAAGAACTTGACTGGTCTGCATAAAACCAGGTCCTAATCCCAGTTAAACACCTCTGGTGTGACTGTAAATGCAGACCTTGAGCCAAAAACTCATCACCAAACACCAATGACTTGTACATACACTATATAGACAAAAGTATTGGGACACCCCCTTCTTTAGAACAGAAAAATGCACTTCCAAATATGTGGCAACAATGATAGGAACATAATTCATGTATTTAAAAATTGTATTTCCATCTCTATTGCAACAGTTTTGGAAGTGTCTAAAATGACTGTACCCATGTGTACAAGTCATTGGTGTTTGGTGATGAGTTTTTGGCTCCAAAGATCTCATTGCAATCACACCAGAGGTCTTAAGCTATTGATTGGGACTTGATTTTATGCAGACCAATCTAACTCCACACTGACTGAATCAATAATTTTCTTTTTGAACCTTGCCTTATACACCAGAGAAATTGTCAATTGTTCAATTGTTAGAATAGAAAGGGTCCACAATAAACTATTTAGCTATAAAATAAATTTTTGATTCCCTAGAATATCATTATATGCTTTAACATTAAGATTTATACTCATGGAAATGACTAAAGTAGTCAAACCTGTTCATTAGAAGGGGGCGACCCAATACTTTTGGCAATATAGTGTGTATACATATATATGTATATATGGCATGATGTCACTACTTTTTGGCAGGGCTTTGCCTTATGTTTTTGAGGAGTTGCACAGATTTGCAGTACACTACTGTTTCAGCACTGTTACTGTTCACTGACATAAACTCTTCACTAAGTTCACTGATGTAAACAGTTTTGTTTATTTTTAATAATTATTTATTTTATGAGTTTGAATTAATTTCCAATTTGACCACTAAATGTCAATAAACCTAGAACATTTCTCTAAAAAGGTATTTACAAGATAATTTTCTTATCATTGTTTGTGTGTATGTGCTTCCTTCTTAGAATTCATCGGTTATTGTTTCTGCAAGGCTTTCTGCAGTCTGATTGCACATCACAACCTAAGGAAAAAATCCAGTCAAAACCCATTGAACACAAACTGTTTGCAGTGCAGTTTCTATTTGCAGCCTGCCTGAATGTGAATCACAAGGAGATTGTGCTTCTGTTTCGAGAAGAGAAGAATACAGCAGACTAGCTCACAAGATCCTGTTTGCGACTGCCATTCAAACATAACATGTAATCAATTTATATTAAATATGGATGCTGGACTATGAATGCTCAGCAACAATAATGAGGGTTCATTAACCATTAATAAAACACAATTAACTATTAGACCATGCAATGAAATATATTACTGCATTTCATTAGATAGAGCATAAAGGGATAGTTCACACTAAAAATTAATTTTGTAATCATTTACTCACCCCAAGTCATGCTTATAAGGTTTACAATGTGTTCCTTTTACTTTTAAATCATTTCTACATCCTGGTTGCAAACCCTGCTCCACTTTGACTATATGAAAAAGAGCAGCTTGGACTTTCAGCTGAATATCTCTTTTTGTGTTCCACAGTAGACAGAAAATCGTCTTGGAAAAGATTTTCATGAGGAGGAGTAAATGATGACTGAATTTTCATTTATGGGTGACTGGCCCTTTAAGAACAGCATTTCAGCTATATTTGCTACTTTTTTCCCAAAGTAGGAGAACCTCAAGGAAATGCACAAAACAGCACAAGAAAACTAGAAACTGCATCTGGTAAAACCAACATGAAATAATCAATGGCCATTAATAATGGCCTTTCTGTGTAAGCAGAGAAAGATTACGCAAACGCACGCCGTATAAAGAACAGAAGCTGTGCAAATAACCTCACACCATCTGCAAATCCAGCCTTAATGTGATGATAGTTTCTAATCATTATCCATGACCCCAGCCTCCAAAGACAACCCGGTTAGTTTTATTTGCACAGGGCCAGGCACATATCATTAGAAGAGTCATTTCCAGTCTGGCTGACTGTGGCTCTGTGATAGATGACATCATTGAGGGGCGATTCTCATTTCTATGCCATTTTGTTTGGATTCAATTTAGTCAGAGCCCACAGTGGATGACACTTTAGTGTGGGCCTGGAAGCACGTTTCCACAGAGTATCAGAGAAGCAGATGCTATAAATGAACATGAGAGCACTAAAAAAAAAAGGCTATCAAAAAAGGGAAGCTATGAAAAAAGAGTGTTGAAATGTTCATTACACCTGCCTAGCGATTACCATTTTTCTGAGAAAGTAAAAATATAAATTAAACCTCTAAGATGAAGATTTTCAAAGACGCATGTTGGCATGCGGGGGGGGATTATCAGTTTTAACGGCATATTAATTATGCATTATATAATTATACATGCACTGAATATCATAATTTCTTCACATTGATAAAACAGTGTGTGCTGAAAGGTGGCAGACTCTGCTTTTTAATCAGTGATAATCAGTGATCTTGCTAAAGGAATTTATTTGCATGATACTAAAATGACCAGTAATACTGTAATTTACAGTAAGGTTTCATTTGTTAATGTGTGAACTAACATGAACTAGCAATGAGCAATAGATTTTTACAGCATTCATTAACCATTGTTAATGTTATTAAGCAGTGTTAAAGGAATAGTTCACCCCAAAATGAAATTTGCTGAAAATGTACTCACCCTCTGGCCACCCAAGATTTAGAAAATGGAGAAAGAATGGAGAAAAAGTGGATAGAGGACTTTAATTTAGACGGAAGCAATGATTTGGGGTTAAAAATACCTTAATGATGGATGTTTCATGCATCTTTTCTCTTCACGAGATGTTAATTGATGGACTAGAGTGGTGTGGATTACTTGTGGATTATTGTGATGTTTTTAATCAGCTGTTTGAACTTTAATTCTGACGGCACCCATTCACTGCAGAGGATCCATTGGTGAGCAAGTGATGTAATGTTAAATTTCCCCAAATCTGATCTGATGATGGCTTGGGGATGAGTAAATTTTTAGCTCATTTTCATTTTTGGGTGAACTATTCCTTTAATTATTAGACTGTGTTAACTAATGTAGTTAACTAATGTTAATAAATAAACATAAGAAATAAATAAACATACATAGATCAAAATTAAATCAGTCACACGTGCTGTCTTGTGCATGAATATCTAAAATACGAAATCTTCCACACAGCCGAATAAATCTGGGAATTCTGCCAGTCAGAGGAAATTACTAAATGCCAGTCGGAGCAGCCGGCCCAGTTAATGATCACATACTCAGTCTTGATCAAACTCCCGCACTTCAAGCATCAATGATAACCATTAAATTACTATAAAATAAGGAATACTGATAAATAGACTACAAATCACCAGAGAAAACAGTATTGTAATTGAACTGACCTAAAACAGTTTTTAATATCAACTCCGTGGGTGGCTCACTTGTAATATATGAGGAAAGCTTTATGACACCCTAATAACAGTGAAGTGTTCAGCTGTCTCGTAGAGACAAGCCAGACTAGATAAATTACTGGCAATTTCCAAGATGACGTTCTGAGATAAAAGATCCTGTGTGTTGTTGTAAGTGTCATTAAACTATCCATCAAAAAGCCAAACCACCCTCGCTGCCCGCAAACCATTTACAATTGCACTAAAGTGTTATCAGTTGAAATGCCTGATGTTCTCTTTTATTTATTTATTTATTGTCATTTTTGTGTCTTTTATCTCCAGACAAAAAGGTTTGTTTTGACTTACACTAACCAGGTTTACTTTATACTTATTTTGGGGGAAAAAAAAAGTCTTATTTTAGCAAAACTCTGAATCATCTCTAATTGAAGTGGAAATATGCTGTAGTCGTTTCTCCGCTGCCTGTAAACTACTGTGGGGCTAAAATGAGGGTGCGTGCTGGCAGGTTTCTGGACAGGAATATCTGAAAATATCACTGCCTGCTGAGTTTCCTGCTGGCTACTGCCAATACAGACTGGGTGACAATTACCTGGTTCCAGAGAAAGGCTCAACCAAGACTCTGGGCTGATGACCAAATGGGTGACATTTCTAACTCATGTCCCCCTTTGGTGAGCAAACATTAGCGATCAATGGATCAAAACAGTTCTGATTTAAACAACACAGGGAAAATGTCAATAACAATTAACTGGTTCGGTCATTGGCAGGGGAAGCAGTAACCTGCTGTTCAATGGCCTTTCCTGGGCGCCTAGTTCCACGATATTACCTTTCCCATAATAAAGAAGAGATAGCAACGTTTATGCCTCTGGAACGCCACTAATGGCAAACACACTACGGTCGAAACTGTCACATTTTCCACTTGCAAAGGTTTGAAGCAAAAGGAGGGTGAGAAAATTTCCTCCAGCCTTTGAGGCTGAGAATGATGCATGCAAGCAAGGGCTCTGATCTTATTACTGTTGAATGATTGCCCCAAACCGAATTCAGAGCAATGAACAGTCGTACAATGGTGATTGGAGCTTAGAGAGAAATGGCTCAGCCCTGTGCAAAAGGTAACACAAAGAGCACACATCTAAAATACCCAGGTCCTTTCTACAAGGAGGACAAAACCTGCAGATTGGATTATTTCATTTGCAGAAAGTGAGATGGTGGCTGGTAACCCTGTCATGATTAGGATTAATCTTTTGACAAAAATTGATTACAGCTGGAAATAAGTAAGTAAATAAATAACCACATTCACATTATCCATTCAAGAGAAAGGGACTTTAAGTCTAAAAGAACATGTATGTATGAGTAAGCACAAGTACAGATGGTTTACTTGTCTGGCTTTTAGTTTTTTATAATGTTTTTTTTTTATTTTTAATTTGTTTTTATTGTGTCTCTTTGAGGGGTCACTCTGTGGTGTTGCTACTGCAAAAAGAGTAACACAGGTTATATCTATAGCTTTTGTTTGTTTGCTTGCTTGTTTATTGTTGATGCAGCACCCTATTTTAACATCAGGACCATTTGATGCATGACTAAAAGATTAGTCTGTCTGTATGAAAGAGTTTTTTGACAAGAAGCAGCTTTCAGCACCCTGGACAGTGGCATGATGCTTAAACGAGTGCATTGTTATAATATAGGGATAATTCATGCAAAAATGAAAATTCTGTCATCATTTATTCATCCTCACATTGTTCCAAACCTTTCTTTTCTCTGTGGAATACAAAAGACTTGTTGGAAAGAAAAAAAAAAAGATAGGTTTGGAATGAAATAAGGGTGGGTAAATGGTGGCAGAATGTTGACAATCATTTTGAGTGGTTTTCATATTACTTTCTTTTGTGGAACAAAAAATAAGAGAAGATATTTTGACAAATTTTGGACGGAAGATAAAGGTAACCAAAACTGTTTGATTACCAATATTTTTCATTATGTCTTTATGTTCCACAGAAGTCATACATATTAGAAAGGACATGTGGGTAAGTAGGATGAGATTTCAGTGTTTTGTCAATCTAATCTTCATGCTCAAGAAAGAGCTAAGGAGAGGGTGGTAGTTGAAACATGTAATGGGAAATGCATAGTAGAGTTACAAAAACATATTAAATAGGTAGGTGAAAACAACCCACAGATGTGCCATTCCAGAATATAACCATGTAATTGAAAATCATTTTGAAATGGCACTCCACTCTGGAAATATTACATCCAGCAGAGTTTGAAATTGTTCCACTAAAAATTAAACAACTCCTTACAGGCTGACCGCACTTTGACCCGGGTTATTTCAGATGATATCTCACAACACTAACCTCTGCAGCCAATAACATTTCTATACATTGTAGGAAACGCTCCTGATTGTGTTCAGAGATATTAAGAACGAGGCTCAGTGCTTGGTGGAATGAAAAGGTTAATGAAGCCTCTTGCTTAATTGTATCAATGTCATCTGGGCCAATGCTGTTGACCCAATTGATCCATAGTCTCTGATCACATTTCACTAAAAGCGGATTCAGAATCACAGCAAGGGTGGCTGATTAGCAAGACAGACTCTCTGGTGCCCTGCTAATTGGCAAAATTGTCTACACTCTCTCTGTACACCCCACGCTTTCACTGAAGAGAATAGTCCCATAGCTTGAATTATATATTTACATGCTATGACCTTTGGGGCAGGTATGTTTTTTATTGAAGAAAGAATTTTGTTCACATTATTTTGGGGTACAGTGCTCATTTTGTGGTGCAAACATTATATAAATATAATCTGCACATTCAGTATTTTGTGGGAAATGTCAGAACGACACCAAACGAGTGACATTTGCTGACTGAAATGTTCTTGTTCTCTTGTGAAATCCATGTCTACAACATCCAAGCCTTTGGAGATGACAGAGGTTAGAAATGATTTGTTTGCCTGTAAGCAGAAGTACAAGCCACTTAGGATTATATCCAATCAAAGCAAACAATGTTAATGAGAATGTGTTTATCACTTTAAGCCTTCTACTCCACACTAAGATACATGGACATTAAAATCCTTTACTCTGAGAGGATGATTGTAACTATAGAGATTTCACCTGTGCAAACCAAAGCGTGCTCTCTCTCTCTCTCTCTCCAAGAGAAATGAGACCTGTCAACAATAATGTTCCTTTAGACAAACACACTGAAATAAAGCTCTGTGCAGCAGATTATGGAATGAGGATTAATGTCTGTTTGTCTTGATAACTGTCTTTGGGCGATATTAAAACTAAAGATTTGCACCAGTCCAGTGCCTTTGACCATATTTAACATTCTGATAGAGGCTGATACCTCCAAACAACTACAAAACAGTGAGAGAGAGAAAAAGACAATGATTATCTAATCTGTATTTGGATTCAGTATGTGTGTGATAAAATCCCAAAGTCTAAGATTTCAGTCAAAAGTAGTATTTTATATATATAAAACTATTATTTTTAACTATTATAATTATAATATAACTATTATTATAAAACTAATAATTTAAGAAAATTATTGATTCAGTCAGTGTGGAAGAACTTGACTGGTCTGCATAAAACCAAGTCCTAATCCCAGTTTAACACCTCTGGTGTGACTGTAAATGTAGACCTTGAGCCAAAAACTCATCATCAAACACCAATGACTTGTACATATGGGTACAGTCATTTTAGACACTTCCAAAACTGTTGCAACAGAGATGGAAACACAATTTTTAAATACATGAATTATGTTCCCATCGTTGTTGCCACAGATTTGGAAGTGCATTTTCTGTTCTAAAGGAGGGGTGTCCCAATACTTTTTTTTGTCTATATGATGTATGCAAGTCATTGGTGTTGGTGATGAGTTTGGCTCCAAGGTCATTCTAGTCCTGGGGTGTTAAACAAGTTAGGACTTGGTTTTCTTTCGAGACCTTGCCTTATACACAGATGCATTGTGATGATAGAATAGAAAAGGGTCCTGTCCAAACTGTTGCTATAATATTAGAAGCACACAATTTCCTAGAATATCATTATATGCTTTAACATTAAGGTTTGTACTCATAGAAATTACTAAAGTAGTCAAACCTGTTCATTAGAAGGGGGACCCAATACTTTTGGCAATATAGTGTATATATATATATATATATATATATATATATATATATATATATGCTATGACCAATCATGCGAACAAAAGTGCATGTTATTTCGTTCTTCTCAGCAACAGTAAAGCCAATCTACAATTTGAGGCTCGAAAATGAACAAAAAATAAATAAAAACACTCTTTACTCACATTAAAGTGCAATTAGACTTAAGTTTGAACTGTTTTAACAGAGCAACACGGCTGTGAATATTAAATCCACATTTACTGTGCAAATAGCATCCTCTTAACACCACTGGTGTGAGAACCTCATAAATAATAGTTTTAAGCAGAGAGTTGTTTACTTTGGAGTCTCGGAGAGGTTATTTCGTAAAACTATAAACAATTTAATATAATTAAAGAATCGATTAAGGATCCACTCCACGGTCGCATGCAATTCGTTAAGACGCGGGGCAAATGAGAGTTTAAGCAGAAAAATTGCACTTAGTGTGATTGTACATGCAGCTGGGCAGTACTCCTTTAAAAAAAAACAAACGCACGAGGAATATGAAAATATGACGTGACGTCAGGCGTCGTCTTTAAATATTGATCTCAAGCGCTTGACTGCCGCAAAGCCGCTCTTGAGAACTTTAGAAAGACACAAACATGAGCTGAGCGGTGACGGGGCGAGCGCTGCGCGGCTTCGCGTTGGAAACTTGGGAGCAAAATGTGCCTTTTAGACCTGGAATATGAGATTTCCAAAACGGATTACATTTAGTAGGATGCTGTGTCACATTACCAGGTTATTACAAAAGGATTACTTTAAATATTTTCAGCAGTACATCAGCACAGAATCAAATCCGTTGCTGAGGTGATCTAACGTACAAAAGTGACGCGACGCGACGCTGAAACTGAAGGGCAGTGGAATTACGTTTCTTTGTGCTGATTTGGAAACTTTACGTTATTGATACCGTTTCCTTTCAGACTTTCTGTCATCTTATGTGTCCAGTCGGAAATAAAAGCTAACTATTCTTTTCCCAAATGAGATGTAAGTTCGCGCCGTCGGAGTTGATGGGGAGCACGAGACAGCCAGCAAACCTCACAGAGAAACTTGCGGAGAAAAACATGCCGTCTTTTCATCCATGGAGACATGGCATATAGGTTCCTGTCCAGCCGAATCGTGCCATCCTCAAACAGATTAAGCAGAAGATTTATTTTTATATTCACTATCTCTTTGTCTTTCATGTATCTATGTTACAGCATCCTCTTCTGCTCCGGTACAATCATGCCTAACCAGAGATTGGAGGAGCACCGCTGCGTCCATCTGAAGAACATGGGGAGTAAAAAACTTTTGCAGAAGTCACATTATTGCACTATATCAGCGAAAGCGAGGGTTATCAAGGACGAAATGAGGGCTGTGGGTCTCTTAAACCTTACTGGCAACCAAAGCAAACATTCAGCCTTTCAGAAAACACAAGATGTGGTAGATCACAAGCAGAATAATAACAGTAATTTGCCAAAATACGGGAATAAGAAGTTGCCCAATGCACTTATAGTTGGCGTTAAGAAAGGAGGCACCAGGGCGGTGTTGGAGTTCATCCGGATTCATCCAGATGTTCGAGCTCTTGGGACTGAACCACATTTCTTTGATAGAAACTATGACAAAGGATTGGACTGGTACAGGTACGTTTCTTTGCTGGCTTTTTGCATTAGTATTCTGGATTCAAAATTTCATTAGGCAATATCAAATCCACCACTGTGTGGATTATTATACAACATAACCTTCACACAAGATCACACAAGTGCTATTGTACTGAAAATCAGTAATCACAGTCCTGCGGATATTCAGTAGCACAGCACAACTGCAAGAATGATATTAACATTAATAATGAAGTCAACATTGAGTAACATGCATTTCAGACAAATATTGACCTGGTAGTTTGTGTGTTTCTTTTTCAACAATGAAAATAGTTCATAAAGATGTCAAAGCATCATCTTTATGTGTCATAAAGCAGCACACAGACTTAAAGCCTAAAAGGAACCGATAATATATGTGGAGTGGCACAAATTTACATTTGCTGCTCAAAAGGTTTTGTAATCACTCTGCTTCACTTTGGGTTTTCTATTGCATTACTAGTCAAGCAAACCTCATCATCAAGCATGCAAAAATAAACAGATAATGAATAAAAAACAACTCCTTGCTCCAGGCAAAAATCACATTGTCTCCAATATTGTTTGTTAGAAAAAAACTATAATTGTTCCACCTTTTAAAAAACCTGCTCCAGGCAAACTCCATTCTCTCCTCCACTTTCACTACAAACCCCACACACATACTCTGGTCTGGAATGAACACAGAAAAAAATGAGTGATACAATTAGTAAATTTTTTCAGTGCTGTTTTACTAAATGAGCATTCTTGGAATGCAGATTGGCCAAACAAATTACTCAACAAAATTATACAAAATATGTTGCTATTTCACAAAGAAATTGAGTTGAAAAGGGGAATTTATGATCCAATTCAATGATAGAAAAGTAAAAAAAAAAAAGTTATTAAATCATATGAATTCAAGAGCCACTCAAACACAAAGAAAATGTCAATTTTAGGTAAATCACATTTTTAAAATTGCACAAATCCTAAAAAGAACTGCCTAATGGGTAAAATGTCATAAAGGTAAGATCAGCAGGGTGCAAAAATGATGAAAACTGCCTTTTTTTGCAGTGGCAATAAGACAAGAGCTGAAAACTCGAACTGCTGACAAGGAGATGTTAGCAGTAAGTCATACTGAGAGAGCAGGAATGATGGCATTTTGGCCAGAGAGCCAGAGCGGTATGACACAGAGTGATTGCAGTATTCGGTTTCAGGGGGAAAATATGCAGATAAAGGCCAATGGATCTCTTTCAAGAGTAAACCTTCCATAAACCCTGCCAGGGAAAAGCATGGATCATATTGATCAGTGGGCAGATTAAAATCAACTCCTTCCTTCCTTCTTCCCTTTTTACTGATGGGCTGCCATTCAAATACCCATCAGGGAGCCGTTCGACTGTATGAGACGTCTGTGTCGATTCTGTGTGGCGTGCAGTAGGGCCATGAAGTAGGGGTCTCTGGGAGACAATATCATCCCTCCCTCTGCCAGCACAGCTTCAGTAATTACACACACACATCACATCCTGGCTCAGACAGGACAGAGAGCGAAAGAGAGGACTCCCTGTGGGCTGTGTCCAAACGTGAGGGGGAAAATCTATAGAAGCCAACAGTACATACCTGTGTGAGAGCAGCCCTTCAGCCATTAGCAGGTGTTGCGGCTTGTTCGGTTTGCTTGTCGTCTGGAAACCACGATAAAACACACTTCTCCTCTGTTTGCGTTCATTTAGGGGCAACTCCATTCACCCACAGCCTACTGTGCTTAAATCAATTGAAGCGGATGTGTTTGTGAGATGTGTGGATCGATGCTAGTCCCTTTTATTTGGACATGGGGAGATAAAGATGAGGAGGAAAAAAAAAAGATGTAAGGAGAAAAAGAGCCAGGATAAAGGGGAGATGAAAAGGAATTGCATGGTGCAGTTTGACTGCTAAACAAACAAATGCCCACAAACAAGCTATTAATAGAGTAATGGATGTTATTTTGCAAACTACAGCAAGATGAACCCATTATACAGTAGTTCTTGATGCCGGAAACAGTTTGCGTATGGCTATGCTGGCCATTAAGTCATGAAGCATAAGTTGCTTTGATACAGAATATTATACAGAGCTGGGCAGATATTATAGTCCATTACCGATTACAGAATACAGATTACAGATTACATGAAGACTGTAGTTAGTAACGTAATCTAGGTTACTCATTTTATTCTGACTACTTTTAGATTACTTTTTATCAAACTTGAGAGTTGCTTTTTCCCCTCAAATTCAGAACCATGGTTTGCTAATTTATGTACAGGGCATTTGTGAATATAATACAAAGCTAAATTGTATGATACAGTAGGATTTTTATAAAGGAAAATTTAAAAAAGGAAATTAATAAAGGAAATAAATTATGAATAATTTACTGCCATTTTGTAAATATGTATTCATGTAATCCATAAAAAAGTAACTGTAATCCAATTATGAGCATTTAAAAAATGTAATATACTCCAATTACAAGTACTTAATTGTTTTGGAATCTGATTACGCAATCCACATTTACCACAGTTACAACACAGCTCTATAGCTCTACAAAAAGAACTGTGGCAACATCTCCAAGATGCTTCAAGAAATCTACCTGCAAAGCTACCTGAAAAACTATGCGCAAGTGTACCTAGGGCAAAAGCTGCTTTAAACGCAAAGGATGGTCACACTAAATGTTGATTTATTTTAGTTAATAGAAGTTAATTGGTAACGAAAATCTATTTATGACATTATTTTTGACAGCATCCTCATTTTACAGCATTTTACACAAGTGCCTAAAACTTTTAGGGTACTGTAGCTTTGCAGGTATGTTTCTTGAAGCATCTTGGAGACGTTGCCACAGTTCTTCTGGATTTAGTCTGTCACAGTTTGTTCTGTTTCTTCATGTCATTCCAGACAGATCAGTCAGGACAGATCAGATCTCTGTGTGGAGCACTGGCTGTTGTCAGACTCCTTGTGCAAACAAAAATCTCACTGGATTATTACAATTAATGGTAAAATGAATGTTTGGAAATGTAAACTGATATTTCCTACTGGCACGCTACAGCAAAAGATAGAAATAACTGACTTAAAACCATTTTTTCGCTGGTAAAAATACTAGTGTTCTAATAATTTTGGCCACCACTATATACTGTATATATACACTGTATACACACAAAACATCATGCTAGTAAAATGTGCATAAGCACACATTAACACATAAATAATCAGCTTCTCTTATTTTCACACTAAGAAACTCATCAATACTATTTGTAGATAGGTTAATTAAAATGTCACAGAGGCCAAGACACTGAAACAGTCCCCCTAATCCTCACTGAAAGCCATTTTATTTTAGCCACTGACATCTTGCAATAAGAGGACCAATAAGGGCTGCAATAAAGGGCAGAAGTAATGAGAAAGATGAATTGGCTGATTAAGTCAAAAGTTCCTTATAAAGCCCTTTAATAACGTGTTTTAGAGTCTTGTTTTTCATTTTACTTCAGTCATTGTCTTGGCAAGGCTCATTCATTAAATTCACATAGCGTTGTTAAGATTACCCCTGGGTTTTTACTAGAAGTTGTCCTAGATTGAGCAAAAGCAACAAAGACCTTGCTTGAAATAAAATATGGCATAGCTAAAACAAAGTGCAAGGATTCTGGACAATTTCGTTAATTGTTTTGTGAGATTTGTGTGCTCTACCACTCCTCCGAAGCATACGAGACAGATGTAATACAAATGCAGCGATGCTCATTACTTTATTTTTAGAATGGACAAGGATCCTTATGGCCTCATTTGTTGCAGGCGAACCTGTTTTCCCATTACGAGTCAACACTTGTGAGCCTGCTGATATAGGTTTCGTATTCCAGCGATTCATCAAATCAAACAAATACTCTGCACTACACACCATCTTGACTTAAAAGGGCATCTGAATTCTATTGATTTTACTATAGTTGGAAGTTCTTCAAGTAGATTCCCTAAGAAGTCCTCAGATTGTACAAGACGTCTTTTAACATTTGCTAGAGCCAAGAAATTCCTCCTGGTCCTTCATTAATTGGCTCGAAGGGGAAAGGAGCAGCGAAACACAACAGTCAGAAAGGTTGACGAGGACAGAAAGTTGGACAGAGCTTATTTAACTGGGAAAACCGCACATTTCCCCATGCACACGAGAGACCTTTCTATTCCCCTGCATCACTAGCGGGAATTGCTAATCCCAGCATGGTTCAGAGAGTTGTAGAACTTCCTGTAGCATTAATTACCTACACAGTTCAGTCTTGGATGTGCCCCAGCAGGAAACAGCAAGCTACCGAGATGGTTTGATTTGGCAATTTTAGTGTAAATTACTCATTAGATATGAGTGCCACAAGCAAGAGCGGAGAGAAAAATAGGAGCTACTCTGAGACAGTGTGTCTACCGAAGGGAGTCCATTATGGGGCCGACTGGATTAAGGATGAATGTTGAATGCTCCGAGTCACTCTAGAGACAAACCACAGACCCACGGACGAGCTGAAGGTGAGCGCTCACATTCACTTAGAATACTTGAAGAGAAGCAGTCATCATATATTATCATACATTATGGCATTCCACTGGCCCTCTGCTGTGCAAATTAAATCGTGAATATACTGGGCCTATAATTCGCACACATTTTGTTTTGCTCGACACATTTTGTGTTACTGTGTAATGCAAAAAAATAAATAAATTACAAAAAAAAAAAACTTAAAAGCATACTTCATGTACTTAATAAAATTCATGGCCTTTCTTTTACGCATGTAAATCATTAAAAAAATAACTACATGCATTTTTCATGCATTTAATAAAATTCATGCCCTTGATTTTACACATGTAAATTATACCTGAAATTTTCTCTATACATATTAACATGACCTGTGACCACCAGTGCAGCTGAGATGTTTCACATGCAGTGAAAATACACCTGTGCGTGGGAGAATACTTTCCAATGTAGTACATTTCCAGGAAACAGGGACATCATAAAGACCAAGGACACACTTCATAAACCTGCCTCATATAGTGAAAAGAAATCCTTTGTTGGAAAATAAAATGTCTCTCGAACTTTTAACACTACAGGTTGTGTTTGGTGATAACCTAACATTGCACATTAGAACACGTTCCTGACAGTGAAGAACAGGGAGAAGTTTTTTGTGGATGCTTCACAGTTCACAAAGACAGGGGAAAAGAATGGAGCTGCAGGAAAGAGAAAAAAAAAAACACATAGAGAGAGGAAAACGTGCTGCAGTCTGCTGAAGTACTGAGACTTGGAAGATGATTAATCTTCCAACAGGACAATGACCCAAAAATATACCAAAAAATATAATAGTCACACTGGAGTGGAGAGAAAAGTTCATGCTCTAAAGTGGCCCAAATCAAAGTCACTCCAGATTAATTATATGCATCTGAAAAATGACTTGTTATTCATCAACAGTCCCCATCAAGCTTGGTGCATCAGCAGTTTTGTTAAGGTTAACAGTCATGTTCTGCATCACCTATCTCGACCGAAGAAAACAACAGCTGGAGTGAGGGAGAGGAACTAATATACTAATATACTAGGATACTAATGTATCCAATTATTATCTATTTTTTATTTGTAGTCAGTAAAATGTTTGGATTTTTCCCTTTGACATCATAGAGCACTCTGTATCGATGTGGAAAATATCTAAGAGATTTTATAGTGCATATACGGGCACCAGAGAGGGCTATAGATATCATTTATATAGCTATTTCCCATTTTAAAATCAATTCACAAACCAATGCATATTCACAAGTGCACCTTATGGGAGAAGATGGTGGTGGGAGATGGTGTGCAGTGAAGTTATTTGTCGCTACTTGGATTCCATTTTAGTCATGACTTCTTTGGGAATGGCTCCAGTGTCTGCCATTGCACACATTATCTATGACCATTACCCTTCAGTAGCTGCATCAAGATAAAAAAAATAATAATAATAATACAGTGTATGTTATTTAAGGCCTCTGTTTTCATGTTGTTGGACAAGTCATTAGCATGACAATTTGCAATGAAATTCTGTTTAGATCACACTTTGGTTTCACTTTAATGAATCACGTATGAGACGAAAAGCAGGTATTCGGCGTTGCGTTCAGGTGTCCTACTAGCCATTTGCATTTCTGCCACATACTGCGTAAGCCTGCTTCTCATTATTCCATGGTAATGTTCCCATTATATCCTGCAGCTTTGCAATGAACCCTTCAAAGCAGGAGAGAAAAATAGCTCTGAGGAGGCAAGTAAACCGAATACGAAGTTACACCCGGCTGGCATGCCATGACACAAGCATACATAGCTGGATGTCTATTTGAATACATAACACTCTGGATGCAACCCAACAATGAATTACAGTAATCTGAAACACTGACACAATTAACTACTAAAACTCAACAGAGAATGTGCAGCTTGCTGGCCTCAGATTTGGGAGGCCATCCATTTTCTTTGTGGGCGGATCAGACCCATTCCCTGTTGGACAATGGAAGCTTTGGCTCTCCTTGCTTTTCACTTCTACGACCTTCTGAAGCGAGTGGAACTCTGTCTGTGGCTTTGAAATGAATTATAACATATTGTGTTTTGACAATGCCACTGATACAAGACTGAAATTAATTGGGATAATGAAGCAACAACACCATAAAACTCATCAAAATGTATAAACACTGATATAATGAGTAGGATTTTTTAATGAAACCATCCTACACGGTTCTTGACTGTGTGAAATCTGAAGCAATTTAACAAACTGAGGTGCTTATTTTACTTGGTATGATGGAGACTACAACAATAATATAATTAGACATATGTGACCCTGGACTACACAACCAGTCTTAAGGGTCTTTTTTTTTTTTTGAATAAATAATGAATAAATAAGCTTTCCACTGATGTATGGTTTGTTAGGATATAACAATATTTGGCCGAGATACAACTATTTGAAAATCTGGAATCTGAGGGTGCAAAAAATCTAAATACTGAGAAAATCGCCTTTAAAGTTATCCAAATGATGTTCTTAGCAATGCATATTACTAACCAAAAATTAAGTTTTGATATATTTATGGTAGGAGTTTACAAAATATCTTCATGGAACATGAAGATGATCTTTACTTAATATCCTAATGGTTTTTGGCATAAAAGAAAATTGGATAATTTTGACCCATACAATGTATTTTTGGATATTGCTACAAATATAACCATGCTACTTAAGACTGGTTTTGTGGTCCAGGGTCACATATGCTGTATCCCAAATGTGGCAGTATGCAATTTTCCTATGTATTAAGTACTCTACCATCTAGTGTTTTTTTTTTTGTTTGTTTGATCCACGTCTCTCAAGTGCAACAGTCGGGTTAAGTAAGTAAAAATCCATTCATTGTCAGGATGAGTGTGCACTTAAAATAAACATACAATATCGTCCGCTGGTGTGGATGCTAATATAGTTATCTTTGCAGTTATCGTTCTTGGTGTGAACGGCCTTCATACACTTTATTTGGTTATCCAGCATCAGAGTCTCATAGCCCCTCCCCCTTCACTACGCAAGGACAACTGCAACAGTTAAGCACATAAAATGTCCAATATACTGTATACCACTTGTGTGTTTTTTTTTTTTTTTTTGGTTTATTAAGTGCATCATCTGGGACACACCTTTAGATATGATGGTGGTATTTGACGTAATATATGTGTGATGTTGTGCATCGCACCTTGAAATATGAGCATTGGACCACCATGCTCTGAACTGAAGCCAGATTCCAGGAGACATCACCTCTTTGAGCTCTCCTCCTCCTCCTCCTCCCAGGAACGCATCTGAAGTAAATGAGACCAAAAATACTGTGGCACTGTTGAGGCGCAAAAGATGTTTCAGTTCCAACACAAATGAGTTTGGAGATTGACAAGTCTGGGACCTTTCATCTTTTTATAGTCTCTGTTGAGGAGCTCTTTGAGCAACTACACATGAAGTCTGCCGACGCACCGCTCTGAATCAAAATACACCGTTTCCCGGTGTGGTGTATGGTAAAGTTAATTTATCATCTTGTGGCGGCCTTTCAGTCTATTTCGGGGTAGTCGATGGTCTAATTGCTCACGATCTTTCTGTCCAGATCAATTATACCAACAGATCATTATTGTTTAATTTCATATGTTGCAATTACAGATAAGACATAGCATGATGAATCTATGAGGGCAAGTGAACACTGAACATGTTGTGTTGACAAATGTCTAGCAGAGCTTTAGCATGTATAAATCATTCATTAAAAACGAACGGCTAAGATGAATATGTGGCTGAAATGATAACACATTTTTAAGGTGTCATATTGAAGGAGTTATAATTCATTCAAGTGCTGGTTTTAGTCGCATTACTACTGCCAGCACTGTTCACCTCCACCCACAGTGTGATGTATGTGTGGATGGCTCATGGTTAACTCTTAATAGACTTTCTCTGAGGCGAGTTCCTGTTGCTGACTGGTCATTAATGGTCTGACATCCTCCCAGAAGAAAATCTGAGCAGCTAAAATATTCATGATCTGTATTACAGTGGTGGCAGAATTAAGCCATTCGCTCTTGCCAGGCCTGGAAGTGTATTGAAATTAGAAATACATCTGTGAGATTATATGACTTTGTTTATTGCTGCACGTGGAGATGTAACTGGTAATCAATTCACAGTTTCAACAATTATGGTAAACTACATAAACGCTTTCAATTAACTTCCCCCTGGCAGTGACACAGAGCATGGCATTGTGTCCTAACAAGACGTGATATGAAAAAGGTTATCTTGTCCTTAACCAGCCATGACGGCAATACACCACGAGCAATGAGATTCTATGTTTGGTATGGTTTCTATTTCTGCAACAGCTCAATCATTATTTCAGGTGCCTATGTGCTTTATTCAATATTAAAATAGTTTAATTTCAATTACAATTTTTATGGGACTTTAATAGCCATAAAGAAAATGATAATGGATAATTTACCTCAGATCTTGAAAATAACTTAAAGGTTTTAAATGACAGAGAGACAGGAAACTATGGGAGGAAAAAAGAGGTACATACTGGATTCAAACTTGCGTCCCAATGAGCCATACATTATGCATCAGGAGGCACATGTATTTCTAGTCTCAGCCTCAGACAGCAGGCCCACCGTGACGGTCTGATGCAATCACACATCTGATTGGCTGGTGCTATGCAATTTGTTGGACTGTGGGGTTGAGTTTACCTTGAAAAGGAATTGTGTACAGGGTCAATACAGTGAATCTTCTGTGGATGAACTAATCACTGGATATGCCATATTTTGCAGTTTAGTGGTGCTACATGTTTGAAAAATATTTGAGATTTGTTTGAGACACATACATTCTGCAGAGTAGACATTGTTTAAGAAATAACCACACATGTCCAAAAACTGTCCACTCCTCAACAATATAAAAATGTAATAGGTATGTAGTAACTGTACATTTGTAAATTTTATGGGTCTGGCTTCCGTTCTTATCCGCATCCAGCTATTTTTAACTGTACAAAACCGCTAATTTTGCAGCTTGATATTGCAAATTGGTGTCTCTTACCATATTATTTCAATGTATTATCTTAATTATAAACACCTGTTTTGCAGTGAAAACATTTTTACTGTTTATTGCATGTTGTTATTCTTCTCGTTATTTCCCTATAGCACCTAATGAACCGGAAGTCTCGCCCATAGGCTTAATTCCGCGTTGAAGAATAAGGTGGATACTTTTATTGTTATATTTAAAAAAAATCCAAAAAGCAAAGCTTCATTGTGTTAAACAACAGAACAAAGCAATATCGATATGATACACCTTCATGCTAGCTGTATTTAAAGCTTCTGTAACTCGTTAATAATATACTAAAATGTTGTGTTTAGTATATTATGCGTATTAACTGTATTATATAATAATTTGTTGTGACTGATAGATATAGCAGAATATGAATCAAATATGTAAGATTTTAGTGGAAATACAGGATGTATAGTAGGTGTGCACTGAGGCCACTTTTTGGATGTACAAATACTCAGTTTACAAAGTCTGTACATATTTTTGTAAATTTCTTTGGTGTTTCACTTGTGTTTCAGCGGATAGTTATAAAGCCATTTGCCCATCCATTTGCCACCCCCCTTCGGGGAAGTCTGACCGCAATATAGCAGGCCTACATTTACTCCCCAGATATCGGGCTAAAATCAAACAGGAGAAGCTGATTGCCAAACAGGAACGCCTGTGGACTGAACAAAGTAGAGAGCAATTGAGAGACTGTTTTGAACAGGCGGACTGGCAAATGTTTTTTGTTTTTAATGCAAGTGACAATGTTCATGATATTACTGATAGTGTTGCATCTTATTTAAATTTTTGCTAGAGTAATTGTGTTCAAGTCAAAACTGAGCGTATGTACCCAAATAATAAGAACTGGTTAACCAAAGATCTAAAACTCTATCTCAATGAGGGCAAGGTAGCTTTCATGAAGGGTGATAAGGAAGTAGTTAGAGAAAAGAATAGAGAACTTAGGGGGAAAATTAAAAGTGCTAAACTTGAATATAAAGATAAAATTGAAGGTAAATTCTTTAAGGCTAATGCAAAGCCAGCATGTGAGGGATTGAATTTGATGTTGGAAAGGAAGGGAAAGAAAATGAATCCCACTCATTCATATAATGCATGCTTTGCTGATGAATTAATTTTTTTTTTTTTTTTTTTTTTTTTGGTAGGTTTGATACTGGTGAATGTAGTTTTGAGCTTAGTAGGATTTGTTCTGAAATTCCTTTATATGAAAATATTACCCTGGAAGAACATGAAATTGTATATCGTTTGTCCTGTATTAAGCCTAATAAGGCATCTGGGCCTGATGGGTTGAATGGGTGTGTACTGAAAGACTGTGTTTATCAATTGACTGGGGTTTTACCCAGTTGTTCCAGCTTTTGATAAATACAAGAACAGTACCCAATTTATGGAAAATATCTACTGTTGTTCCTTGAAATGGTCTATAAAAGCATTTAAAAGCCCTTTTTGAGTGCGCTTGTGATAAACACGAAAGTAGAGTTGGTAATTACTGGAGGTAAACTGAATACCTTGGAGTTGGAACCTGTAGTGCTTGATGGGAATCCAATAGGGTTTGTCTGTAATTTTAAGTATTTAGGGACATACATTGATGCTCAACTTAATTTTTTAAAGAATACTGACAGCATTTGTGAGAAAGCACAACAAAGTTTGTATTTAATTAGGAGCCTGAATCACTTTGGTGTAAGAAGATACTTGAAATGGTCTATAAAAAGTATTTTGATTTTTAATATGACCTTGTGGTACGGTAACCTGACTGTTGTAAACAGAGTCAAGCTTTCCAAGATTGTGAATGAGGCAAGCAAGATAATTGTTATGACACAGAGACATTTGAATGATCTCTATCGACATAAAGTCAAGCAAAAGGCTTTAAAGATGTGTCTCACTCCCTTTATGGCGAGTTTCAATTGTTGCCATCAGGGAGACGCTATAGGCAACCACTTCCGTGCCCAGTGCTGTCAAAATTTTAAATGCAAGTGACTGTTGCTTTTTTTTTTTATCTTGTATGTTTTTCTTATGTGTTTTTTTTTTATATATATGTTGGTGATGTACTGTGAAGCCAGAGACAATTTTCCACAATGTGGATAACAAAAGTCCAGTAAAGTAAAGTAAAGTTTGTCATTTATCCTATTTCAGATAAATCTGCATCTAAACAGCACATAAAAACAAATCCAACTGTGATTGGCTGCTGTCTTCCTGTCTAAGTGGGCAGTTCTTGGCCAGAAAAACCTGCAAACTGAGTTTATGCTGTTTTGAAGTCTGGCAATGTGAGACTTATGAACTACCCACTTCTAAATGTTTCCAACAACACTTTTTAACAATACTTGTGCTTAACATGTTGGATATCATGCAAATGCTCAATTGAAAACATTTATGTAATATAACAAAAGGAGAAAAAAAAGTACCATAAAAGACAGACTGATACTTTAGATGACCATTGGAAGACCCAGGCACAGGATATTGTTAACTGGGATGGGCTCATTAAGAGTGTCACCAATGACAAGCATTTGAACTCAGACAGGAAATGAGGCTCGCTGTCTAAATCGCTGTGAGCGTATGTCCCTGCAGCTTTGTCATGGTGATTGATGCTTTTCATTTGAAATACCAATCAGATCAGCACTTGCACCAGCACTTAATTGTGCAATCCTCTGTCCCGCCATAAAGCACTTTAATTAGCACAATGAGGCTTAGATTAATTAGACCGGAATGGAAGCATAACTGCCCAGTTAATAATTGCATATGTAGGTTTAAGCAATACTTCAGCTAATGCAATACTGCAGAGCCTCTGAGCATACATTATCTAAATATGACCAGGTTAAGTTTAATACCCGTGGATTGAGTCATTAGATTTCTATAGCATGTGTAGAGGAAAACAAACCTCAGGACACCGTCACACATAAATGGACTAAAATCTACCCTGCAAAAGAGGGAAGTACAAATAGCTTCACACATTTAATCCTGGGATTCTATACTGTATGTATAGTATAGACAGGTCAGATGTGCTTAAGTGCATGAAAGCATCAAGCACAGTGCAGAAGAAAACAGATTTTATTCCCAGTCCTGCTCAGACAGCATCAGGAGGGCGTTTAGTATATCATATTGACTGAACATTCAAAACTGACCTTTTCATCAGACGTTGGTAGACATTTCTAAGGATCAAAATGGTGGACTTACAAGTTCCAATTTGAAGTGGAGGTTCAGGAATACAAAATTAAAATAAAACGGCATAAAACAGCAATCAAAGCGCAGAGTCGACTGTACTCTAGCTGTGCTGCATTCCCCAGTCTGTCTGAACTTCTAGAAAATCCTCATGAGGTTGCATCAGAACTGTGTATAATGATAACGGTTTTATATGTATAATAGGGAGCTGCAAAGTCAGTCAAAGTCACATTCCTAATGTTTCACAGATAACCTAAACAGACAATTGCAAGTCAAACTATTACAGAAAGAGACAAAGAACGATAGATTAATGTGAGGGCTGTTTGTAGCAGAATCAAAGTAGAATCTAGACACTATCTGGAGAATTTAGAGAAGTTGCTACAGGCCCTATTTATACAGTCTATCTTCATAACGGCTGCAGGAGCTGTCTGCGGTTCTTTCACTTTCCAGTCATTAAAATACTTTTTACGTTGGTTGTATTAACCCTTATGCACTGTTCGGTTGGGGTGGACACTCATATTGTTTGGGGTCCCAGAGACCCCAGGCAATAAAAAGTAATTTTGTAACAATTTTTTTTTTTTTTTTTAACAAATTTAATTTTACTCAGTTTATTAAAGTATTTACATCACATTTGATATTTTTTAAATTTATATAAATTTATGAAAATGGGTTAAAATGATCGATTTTTCTTTTATGCCAATAATCATTAGGATATTAAGTAAAGATCATGTTCCATGAAGATTTTTTTTTTTTATTTCCTACCATAAATATATCAAAACTTATTTTTTGATTAGTAATATGCATTGCTTAAAACTACATTTGGACAACTTTAAAGGATAATTTTGCAGTATTTTGATTTTTTGCACTCTCAGATTCCAGATTTTCAAATAGTTGTAATTCAGCCAAATTTTGTCCTATCCTAACAAACCATAGTACATCAATGTAAAGCTTATTTATTCAGCTTTCAGATGATGTATAAATCTCAATTTCAAAAAATTTACCCTTATGACTGGTTTTGTGGTCCAGGGTCACAATTCACTTTATAAAAGACCCACATTCCTATTTTTAATTCACGGGGATAACATGAACAATGTGCCATAGTTTAATACCAAATTGTTTCCATCTATTTGAACACAAACATTTAAAAAAAAAAAAAAAAAAAAAACATTAAATTTTAACTACAGCCACCAGATGTTAAGAGATTATAAAATCATTATTGTAGTAATATAAAATGACTCTTTGTCAAAGTTTAGCATTTTTTTGTACTGAAATATAATTTTTTGCAATTATGGCACGATTACAGTCAAACCTGTATGTGGTGTTATATGTGTGTATTAGTGTGTATACAGTATCTCACAGATGTGAGTACACCCCTCACATTTTTGTAAAAATTTTATTATATCTTTTCATGTGACAACACTGAAGAAATGACACTTTGCTACAGTGTAAAGTAGTGAGTGTACAGCTTGTATAACAGTGTAAATTTTCTGTCCCCTCAAAATAACTCAACACACAGCCATTAATGTCTAAACTGCTGGCCACAAAAATGAGTACACCCCTAAGTGAAAATGTCCAAATTGGGCCCAATTAGCCATTTTCTCTCCGTGGTGTCATGTGACTCGTTAGTGTTACAAGGTCTCAGTTTTAATCTTCATCCACCAAGATGTGAGACCACATTTTATTAAAATATAATTTTTACATATTGTATTAAAATTAATTTTTATTATATTATTATTGATTTTTGACCAAAAATTAATTGTATTTAAAAATAATAAATTATATATATATATATATATATATATATATATATATATATATATAAAAAGTATTTCAAAAAATTTTTTATTTTAATAAAATGTATTTGAATTATATTTATATGTATTTAAAATTAATCATTGTCCACTGAATCATATTACACATGCATGCTGGATAGATCTGTCTCTCTGGTTTTCTAGATATCAAGCCAGAGAATCTGCTCATCAGCTCAGGCGA
>JAFVLL020025346.1:13364-20864 GCA_021397915.2 Tor tambroides | reverse complement strand
TCACAGATGTATATATTGTGCTGAAGTATGCCTGGTCATGTTGTTGGCAGGTTTTGCTGATTGTCTTTTGTGTTTGTTCATGATTCTGGACTGATATTCGGTGTCTCTATCAGAGCTCCGTACGGGAAGAGCGGTGGACATGTGGTCAGTGGGGTGTATTCTGGGCGAGCTGGCTGACGGTCAGCCTTTGTTTCCGGGTGAGAATTGAGATCCGACCAGCTCTTCACCATCCAGAGAATCCTGGGCCCCCTGCCGCGAACAGATGAAGCTCTTCTACAACAGCCTGCGCTTTCATGGGCTGCGGGTCAGTCTGAAACCACAGTAAGCTGTATTACCAGCTGCTCTAACGGTGACTGATTCATCCGTGTGTGTGATCTGTGTGCAGTTTCCCTCGGTCAGCCATCCGCAGACTCTGGAGAGACTGATATCTGGGAATCATCAGTCCAGTCCTGTTTGACCTCATGAAGGTAAGAGATGTGTGTGTGTGTTTGGTGAGTTTCAGGAGAAAACTGTCCCCAGGAGAGAGAGAAATCTGACATCATCTCCATTTGAGGACATTCTGTGTTGGAAAAACATTTTTAAAGTAATAGGTAAATTATTTTAAATATATACGGGATAATCAGCGGCTAGCACGTGCATTAAAGGATTTTAAATGCACTCAGCTTGGCGTCGGGCGGTTCTTTGCCTCCATTAAATCCTTTAATGCATGGCCAGCTGTTGATTATCCTTACAAATATAACAACATAATATATGATAAAACTAAAGTAGTATAAAATATATAGTTAGAAAAGTGAAAACAAATTTAAATAAATTTTTAAAATAAAAATAAATAATTTTTTTACTTCTAAAATATATATTTTATAATGAATATAATTAATAAATCTGACAACATAAGCAAAAGTATGAATATAAAAATATAAATATAAAAAATAAAAAATATGATGTATAAAGTACCACAATATCTTTTTAGTAATAAACAATATAATATAATAAAAATATGGGGAAAATATCTAAATTATAAGATATAAAATAAGTTAATTTGTTACTTTTTTACATAATAAATATAAAAATATATGATAAATAAAAAGAATATAAAAATATAGTATACTTAAAAAGTAAAACTAATAAGAACTTTTAAAACTAGTAAGACTAGTAAACAATTTTTATTAATAAACAATAAAATATGCGTATAATTATTGTAATTAGTAAACACAAAATAACTAAAAAACTAAATATATATAATAAATATTTAAAAAATCAATATGAAATAAGTATATACCGTCAAACCAAAAATTGTTCAGACACCAGATATAATTTTTGATATATATATATATATATTTTTTTTTTACTAGTGGTGCAGGACACTATTGTTCATTTATGTAAGTGAGAATAGCAAAATAAATATATAATATAAAAGTAGAAGGTTATCTTTAGTTTTGTCATGATTCATACTTGCTTTACTTGATTTGTCATTAGTTTGTCATGATTCACTCTTGCTTTATATAAAACAATAGCAGTATAAATATGTCCTTGTGTGCATAGCGGTGTAAATGTGTGTGTATCAGGTTTGCATTGTTGTGATAATTGTGGGGAGGATTGTAGTGTGTGTGTTCATCATGGGATGCTCCTAGTATAAGCAGACAGAAACGGAAGAGAAATTAGTCAGTTTTTCCATAACCTTCATGTTCCAAAGCTGTATGAAATATTAAATAATCAAACTAATTAGTGTTTTTGTGTTTGTCATGCGTCCCCCACACAGATCTGAATGAGCCTGACCTTCCCTTCTCTTGCATCTTTTGTTCACCTCTGACGGGTTTGTGTGACTGACGCAGCGGCAGATGGAGTTTGGTTCGTTCGCTGGGGTTTCCATGCGCTTGCTCTTCATTAGTGTTACCTGAGGACTCAATCAGTCCGTGTGCCTACATACTACACCTGTTTGTGTGTCTCTTCACTCCTCTGCGAGTTTAATAGTCA
Organism: Tor tambroides; assembly: GCA_021397915.2. NCBI lineage: Eukaryota > Metazoa > Chordata > Actinopteri > Cypriniformes > Cyprinidae > Tor > Tor tambroides. Next base: position 18,890 of record JAFVLL020025346.1, on the reverse strand, counting down.
GCGTGTCGCTGCGTTTGTTAGCGGTTAGCGCAGCTGGTCCGTGTTTATGCTAATGAGCGTGACTCACGGCGGCTTCATTAGGTGAAGGTGTCGTATCATCATAATTGTGCGCTAATTATATTTGCAGTGCGGTGGTTTCCTTACTTCTGTAGCTTGTTAACTCCTGCTGCTAATAATCCTGACACTGAAAGTATCCTCGGAAAACTCCACCAGGGTGGCTTGTTCTGTGTGTTTATTAAAGCGTGAGTCATGCCTGAAATAAATCCCCAATAAATGAAGTGTAGGACATTGTGGTACTTAATGCTAACGGTGTTCTGGTGCGATGGGCTTGTTGTAGCTTGTTTCTTCTGGCAGTCGGATATTAATAGATATTCGTTGAGTGAATCTCGTGAAATCTGTCAAAATGATTTTCAAGTCGTGTTTCACCGCCAAAATCAAAAGAAAGAAATAAAATGAATATTTATTTTGCATGAAAACTGTGAAGCTTGTTTTTAGGACCATGACATGTTTTGCATCATGACTTGCAATGCAAACAAATCTTATTCTCATTACTAAAATGTGAATATATATATATATATATATATATATATATATATGGGTCAAAGACGTAAAGATGTCCGCATCAAAAGAAATTTACAAAAGTGATTTTATGTCCATAGAAAGCACATTAAATGTAATTAAAGTGTCTAGTTTTAAGGTTTTAAATATGTTTTTGGAGAATAAAATGTCAAAATTTGGTTGAAATTATGTTACATTGTCATTCAGTGTAACACAATATTTATGTAAAAAATCAAACATGCTTATTTTGACTTGTACATATTAAAATATATAAAAGAATAAGGGAGCATATTACATTTTATTGTGTTTTAAATGAGTAAAAAATTCTTACTGACAAATAGGCAAAACCTAGGATAGTGGCAAATTTAAAAAATGTAAAATTACAACTAATTAGTATCTGGGGTGAAAGTAATTAGTCTTTTAATATGTCATAAATTGATTTTTGTTGTAAATATGCCTGACAAGAAAGACTGTTACACTGAATGATATTTTAGTGGATGTCTTCTGTAAATCAGGGAAAAATGTATGATATTTATTTTGTGCTCAGAAAAACAAAAACAAAATTGTAATTGAATTGAAAAGAAAACTTTTTAATTTTTGGGGGGAAAAACAACAATTAAAGCAGTATTACAGTTATTGTTTTTATGCTTAAACCCTTTTTCGTCTTTGACCCATATATATATATATATATATATATATATATATATATAATGGTAAAATTGTTTACTTTTACTGTTTACTTTTAATTTAATTAAAATTATTTTTACAATAATTTTTGTCCATAATGCAGTACAAATATCTATCTATCTATCTATCTATCTATCTATGCACACACACACACACACACACACACACACACAAAATAAACAAAATATATATTTGTTTATAAAGTATTTATATATGTAGCAGTTATTGTACTGCCTTTAATTTATATTAATTAATTTAATTTATAATAAAATGTAAGATAATTATATATTACTATAAGAATAAGTAAAAATAATTGTAATTTTTTAATTGTGTCCTACTGTATATTCAAAAATATAGTACAGTATAATAAAGTATAGTATAGCACGGTATAGTACAATAAGAAAATTGTATAGGAAAATACTGTAAGTAAAAATTTCCAATTCATTATAGTAATCAGAATTAGAGAAATGTGCTTAGTTTTCATGAAGAGGATGTCACAGTGGAAAAAATAGGCATTTTTTTTTTCTTGTTAATTTTTTCTTTCGATTTCACTGTGAAATGTTTTCATGGGATCAAACGATTAAGACTGTCAATCAGGATTATCCATGTCAATGTGGTTTGTATTTTCAGAACCTGTTGCTGTTGAACCCGAATGAGCGCTATCTGACTGAACAGAGTCTGAACCACCACGCCTTCCAGACTCAGCGCCTGACGGAGCGACCCGGCCCGCTCACACCCACACCCGTCCGCTCCTCCAAGAGGAAACCGCTCCTGGACAACAGCGCCCCCAGCAGGTCAGGAGGAGTAATGAAATCAGACTGGGGGGAGAGTCAGTGTTACAGTCATGGGCTGTGCTTGGAATGGAAAACTAGGGTACTTATTGTATACTGGCTAATTATGTGGTTAAGTACGCAATATTTCAGATAGTAGTCTGCTATTTTTTGGTGATGTGATTTTATGATGTTAGATAGATAACTCGAAAATAATTATTCTGGATTTTTAATCCAGTTTTGTGTACAATTTTTAGCTTTTGGCAGCAAGTAATGAGCCTTAATTCATTTAGAATCATCATTGTGCAAATCAAGGTCAAGTAAAATTAAACGGAGTCAATCTGAGTGCTTGTATTTTGGAATAGAGAATATTACATGATGTGCTCTTGTTGTATACTGCAGATTTTGCTGCATTTAACAGGTCATCAGGTATTCCATACAAAAATATGATGCACCAAATGCGATAGATAGATAGATAGATAGATAGATAGGTAGATAGATAGATAGATAGATAGACCAACAGACTAATAGATAGACAGACAGACAGAGAGATAGATAGACAGATAGATAGATAGATAGATAGATATAGATAGATAGATAGATAGATAGATAGAGATAGAGAGAGAGAGAGACTGAGAGCTAGACAGACAGACAGACACAGATAGATAGATAGATAGATAGATAAACCAACAGACGAATAGACAGACAGACAGACAGACAGACAGATAGATAGATAGATAGATAGATAGATAGATAGATACAAAAAACAGTTTTCGTTCATTGCATACAGTTACCTAGGTTTGCATGCTTTAATTTTTTAATGGGTCTTTAGGGGTCATGTGGTCAAGAGTTCAAGTCACCATCGCTCAAACAGCCGTGACTGCTCCAGTCTGCCCCGTCACGGGCACGAAGACCTCCACCCGTCCAGCACTGAGGCATTCCTGAATGGGTCGGTACCGTCTGCTAACAGCCTGAGCCCTGTGATGCACCCCAAATCTTTTCAGCCGCTCAACCGCTCGGCATCGTGCGGTAAAGACTTGGCCAGCCTGCAGCATGCTAAAGAGGCCAAATCCAAAGCGGGCGATTTTGACTTTGGCAAACCGGCGGACGGACCGGTGCCCAAATACCTGAAATCCAACACGCCTCGCTCCCAGAACCGCCATTCCTTTGTGGAGGGCAAGACTAGCACGCTGACAGGGGAACGGGAGAAACAGAGCCGTCACGGTTACGGCGAGTCCACCGCCTCGTCGTCTTCGGGCGGAAAGGGGTCATCTTCGTACCTGAGTTTGTCCAAGAGTCATGGAGTGCTTAGCGACGCCAAATCCGTCAGCAACCTCAGCGACATGCGACTGCATCCAGACGACTCTGCTGGCTCTCCACGCTACTTCCCTGGCAGCTGCTTGGACCTCAATATGAACCTGAACTTGCCCGCACCTGGCAGCCCATCCCTGCAACATGGGGAGCGTTCTGGACACAGTCCTGCCGTGGGGCGTCGCAGCAAACTGGAACGGGATGGAAGTACGGCTGAGCCGTCCACCCGCCGCTCCTCATCAAGGCAGAAGAGTGACGGAAACCCTGTCGATCCGCTCGACCCCATAGTAGGACTGTCTCTTTCGGCGCCCCATGATTTCCCCTACGGTGTGGGCTACACCAGCCCGTTTTCCTCCCAGCAGAGGCCGCATAGGCACTCCATGTATGTTCGGAGGGAACGGGGGCGACCCCATGGGGCTGAGACGGGCGGATTGGCAGTGGGGCAAGGGATTCCCACCAGGGCCAGCAGTCTACAGCTCCTGACCCCTCAGCTACAGCATCGGACCCTGCCGAGACACATGGGCAGCGCCGTGTCACGGGACGCAGGATTAGACGACATCAGGGTCAGTCCAAACCTCTTTTACTTTCTTTAGTGATTTGCTAGCGCAGAGCATTGCAGCATGCTTTCTGATGCCTGTGAGCGTTCGTGAAGTGTGTAGAGTTGGTCCAGTGGTGGGTCTGGATCAGAGGTCGCGTTAACCGAAAATTTTCCGTCACTTATGGATTTTTTTTTTTTTTAGCAGTGACGGAAAAATCTGAAAAATGTGAACAAAAATAAAAGCAATTAAATGTGTTATAATTAAAATATGAAAATTAAAATGACGGACAATGTTAAATTCTAATGCAACCTCTGGTCTGGATCAGGAATGGACCACTCTGGAAAGGGATAGTTCAACCAAAAATGAAAATTTTGTCATTACTCACCCTCATGTCGTTTCAAACCTGTAAGACCTTGGTTCATCTTCAGAACACAGATTAAGATATTTTTGATGAAATCCAAGAGCTTTCCCATGTTCCCAGGTCCAGAAAGTTAATAAGAACATCGACAAAATAGCCTATGTAGGAAAGCACGCACATGTGTCGTGATACTCTCCAAAATGGCGCCTAGGGTGACTCGGGGGAGAAGAATTGTTGAATAAAGTTGTTTTTGTTTTCTTTGCGCACAAAAAGTATTCTCATAGCTTCGTAAAATAGAGGGGCATTTTGCTAAATATATGCACCATATAACATATTCATTATAGATTTTACTGTTCTTCAATGTTTAATTTGTTTGAATAAATCCAAGTTTTTATGACAGCCACTATTGTTTATATTTCAACAAAAAAAAAATGAATTGAAGTAGAAATATTATGTAATTGTAGCTTTATTATTTTAAAAACTTCATTAAGTGTAATTTTAACAAATCAGTCAATTTTAACCTTCAATATTATAGTAATGTAGTACTAACTGGCTCTCATGTATATTTTAAGGCATTAGTTGAGAGATTTTATTTCTTTGAGAAAATTTGGCATGTACTGTACCTGATATATATTCAAAATAATCGATATTGAATCGAATCGAATCGAATTGGTAATTGAATTGAATCGCAAGCTTGTGAATGAGAATCGAATCGTGAAATTTGTGTTAAAACCCAGCCCTATTGTGTAAGGACCCTTGCTGTTTATGGGAGGGTCAAAGAGCTCTCAGATTTCATCAAAAATATCTTATTTTGTCTTCAGAAGATGAACAAAGGTCTTATAGGTTTGGAACAACATGAGGGTGAGTAATTAATGACAGAATTTTCAGTTTTGGGTGAACTATCCCTTTCAGGACCAGTCCTGCAGTTTTGCTCCATCCCAAATCAATCATACCTGAAAAATCCAAACAAAGTCCTCAAGTTTGCAGGTTGAAAATTGCAGGCAGGTGTGTTTGGTCAAGCTTGGAGCTAAACTCTGCATGACTGGAGCTGCCCATCCTGGGTCTGGATGAAGTCTGGACATGTAGCTTGTAAATATTAAGGCTCTGTTCCAAACCTTAATCAGCTGCCCCAGTGTCTATTGTCTACATAGACTGCGTGTTCCAAAGGCAACATCCTACAAAATTTAGAATTAAAATATCATTTCCCTTTTGGTTGATGGTAGTGAATTTGATTTTTTTATCTATCTATCTATCTATCTATCTATCTATCTATCTATCTATCTATCTATCTATCTATCTATCT
>JAFVLL020025346.1:0-13264 GCA_021397915.2 Tor tambroides | reverse complement strand
TCTGTCTGTCTGTTGTTTTGTCCCTTTTGGTTGATGGTAGTGAATTTGATCTATCTGTCTGTCTGTCTGTCTGTCTGTCTGTCTGTCGTTTTGTCTGTCTGTCGTTTTGTGTCTGTCTGTCTGTCTGTCTCTCTGTCTGTCTGTCGTTTTGTCTGTCTTTCTCTCTGTCTGTCTGTCGTTTTGTCTGTCTGTTGTTTTGTCTGTCGTTTTGTCTCTGTCTGTCTGTCTCTGTCTTTCTGTTGTTCTGTCTGTCGTTTTGTCTGTCTGTCTGTCTCTCTGTCTGTCTGTCGTTTTGTCTGTCTGTCTCTGTCTGTCTGTCGTTTTGTCTGTCTGTCTGTCTGTCTGTCTGTCGTTTTGTCTGTCTGTCTGTCATTTTGTCTGTCTGTCTGTCTATCTATCTATCTATCTATCTATCTATCTATCTATCTATCTAGTTTGTGTGCAGTATGTTGTGTGAGTGTGTTGTCTAGGTAGGCAGCTCATTAGGGTTGGTAACAGAGTGTTTGTATGAGTGTTTGCGGGCGCTTTGTGCTTCACCTGCTCTCATCTCTCCATAAACAGAGCGACCCCGCGGCCGCAGAGGTCAGTCACACGCGACCTTTAATCCGGGAGTCCACACGGGACAACACCGCCACCTTTCACGCGCCACGGCAAAAAAGCGAGGTCCGCACCATCCTGCTTTCTCTCTCTTTCACTGTCTCTAGACCTCCTTCTCTTCATGCTCCTCTTTCTGCTGCCCATTTTTCTGTTTGCTTTGCTCTCTCATTCAGAAGGTGGCATTTCTGTTTGCGCACAGGGGAAATCCTCACTATTCATGATAAATATTGTCCTCAGTGTTACATTCAGCACTTTTTCAGCTGGACAACATGTCTGACAAATGTTGATTCTGCAGGGAGGCGTTTATCACGAGCAGCTCGCAGACGACAGCGGATCTGCCAAAGAGAACCGCATGATGTACAGCGAGTCTGTGCCGCGACGAGTTGGGAGCTTCTACAGGGGTCAGTCACCTCACACTTATGCTAAAGATGCTTCTGATTTAACAGATGTTATAGACAAGCTACAAGAAATGTGCATGCCGTCAGATTGTTCTTTGCAAACAAACGATAGTGTGTTATCATAATATAAAATAATTCTTACTTTTTCATTTATAATTTCATTTATTATTTTACTTGATTTTATTTCTGTTGTCTAATTCATTTATTAGCAAATGCAGTTGAACATTGGAAAAAACAAGTAGTGTGTTATCATAATACTAGTTATTTTGTTACTTTAATTTATTTACATTAAAATTATTTAAATTGAAAACTGTTCCTCTTACTGTTGTTCATGCATAATAAATAATAAATAACAACAATAATGTTTTATCATTATACTAGTTATTTTATTAATTTATTAAGTTTATAATTCAGTTTAATTTAATAAAATTAAATTAAATTTATTAAATTATTTATTTATTAACAAGTGCAGTTGAAAACTGTTCCCCATACTGTTGTTCATGCATAATAAATAATAAATAACAACAATAAAGTAATGTTTCATCATTATACTGGAGTTATTTTATTAATTTATTAAGTTTATAATTCAGCTTAATTTAAATTAAATAAAATTTATTAAATTATTTATTTATTAACAAATGCAATTGAAAACTGTTCCCCGTACTGTAGCTCATGCATAATAAATAAATAACAAAAGTAATGTTTTTTTCATAATACCAGAGTTATTTTGTTAGTGTATTAAATTAATTTAAATTAAATTAAATATTTAGTTTTATTGTATTTTAATTTATTGTATTTTTTGTTTTATTTTATTTTATTTCTGTCTTCTCTAATTTATTTACTGACAAATGCTATTGAAAACCTCTCTGTTCCTCGTACTGTAGTTGCGTAATGTAGGTGCATGCGTAATAAATAACAACAATAAAGTAATGTTTTGTTAAATTTTATTTTATTTCTTTGTTGTCTAATTTGTACTTTAATGAACGCAACTGAAAAGTTCTCTGTTTTCCGTACTGTAGTCACGTATTGTAGGTTCATGCAGTGCTTGCTACAGTCTCTACCCTGCAGGCGTGATGCAAATCAAATTAAATTGCCCCCATTATAATCAACAAAACTGTCAACACTGCATGCGGCGCAGTATCTGCTGCGATACAGTCATTGTGTTGGAAGGACAATCAAAAACCAGCAAAACAAATACCACTTTGAATAAAAAGCCACGAAACAGTTGTTGTTCTGGAAGAGAGAGCGAGTGAGAAGTAATGCAAAGGTTTTGTTAACAGTGCAATATACAGTAACTAGTTGCTTTCTGTAACACTGGTTGATCTTATTAATATGTTGATGTTTTTGTGTTTGGATCAGTGCCGTCTCCCAGACCTGATAACTCCTTCCACGAGAGTTCAGGGGTCACGATGGACAGCAGCCACAACATACACCAACCCACATACGACCCGTGGTGAGGATGATGCACAGACACACTCCATTATTGACCTACTGTAAATATTTTTATGTGTGCTGCTATTATTTGGCTCCACCAAAATGTCATTTGAATTAAACTTTGTTTTCTGTGATAACATGAAATACAATAAACAAGTCATGAAGCATTTGTTTTAATAGCCAGCCACGATGCAATAAAGGCTTTTTAAATTTAATTTCTAACATTTTTAATAAATATTAAATAAACAACAATAAAGCAATGGTTTATCATCATTGTACTGGGGTTATTTTATTTTATTTTATTTTTATGTTGTCTAATTTATTTATTAACAAATGCAGTTGAAAACTGTTCCCCATACTTTAGTTCATGCATAAATAATAAATAAATAACGAATAATGATTGACCTACTGTAAATACTTTTATGTGTGCTGCTATTATTTGGCTCCACCAAAATGTTATTTGAATTAAACTTTGTTTTCTGTGATAACATGAAATGCAATAAACAAGTCATGAAACATTCATTTTAATAGCCACCATGCAATAAAGGCTTTTTAAAATTAATTTCTGACACTTGAATGCTTTGACAGTCAAGCAGGAAGTGACTGAATAATAAATAAAAGAGTTAAATTATTCAATTAAAATCACATTTTCAGTTTTAAAAATGTAAAAAAAAAATTGGATTAGTCATGATATGAACACTTTAAAAAACTTAACATATTTATAATTGGTTTTATGATTAATTATACACCTTAATTAATATGAAATAGTTTTTGGGGAATTAAAATCTCTCAGGTAGGTGGACCAGTTTGCAGGGTAATTCTTGTTCATTAAAACCATTGAAAACATTTTCCTTACTTGAAATAAAATACAAAAAAACTTAAACTTATTTTGTTTCAGCTAGTAAACCAAGGCAACATTTCTAATTTTCATTATTTTGACATGAAGAACTAAAATAAACTAAAACTCAAATAAAAATGAACAAAAACTACGTTGACATACTTGAAATAAATATAAAAATGAGGAAAACACAACAAAATAACTAAAACTTTAATTAAAATAAAACAGAAAATAAAAAAGAAATTACAAATAAAATTATTCATAAAATAAAATAATAATAATAAAACAATTAAATAAAAAACTAAAAATATTAATAATACAGTGATATATTAATGATAGTAAAATACAAGCATTTTTATGAAGTGTGTCTTGTTTGATGAGGACGGGGTCTGAGACGCGGGACATGAGTCCTCCAGAGCCCACCAAAGAGAAGGAGAAACAAGGCTTCTTCAGATCCATCAAGAAGAAGAAGAAGAAGTCACAAACCGTGAGTGTGTGTGTGTGTGTGTGTGTGTTTTACAGTTTAGTGTGTGTGTAAGTGACTAGTAGAGTGTAAACCGGACCCGTCACCCGACTCGACCCAGTCTTTTGAGGTCACATGATAGCTTTGTGTGAGGAACGGTCCAAAATTTAAGTCGTTATTCTCCGAATGTCATATTTTTTTAAAAGACCAAAAAGTTGGATTCGTTATAATCGTTTTTATAATTTTATAATTAATTATTTAAACCATAATCAATATTAAAATATTTTAGAGAGTTAAAATCTCTCAGGTAGGGGTAACCAGTTTGCAGGGTTATTAGTGTTAATTAAAAACCAAAAGCTTTTTTGGTTGTTTGTTTGTTTGTTTTTGTTTGAAATAAAATAAAATATACAAATAAATATGTAAATAAATAATAAATAAAAAAACGATACAAATAAACAATAACTGAAATCAAATAAAATATTTAAAACCTTATTTTCAGCTAATTTTTAAGTGATCTGGAAATACTAAAATTACTAAAACAAAAAATTACTGTTAAATTAATTAATATTAAAATTAAACAAAAAAAACTAGTAAAAATGACAGAAACAATATTACGAAAACTTTAACAAAAATTGAAATGAAAATGGAAAATATAAAAAAAAAATCTAAATATTAAAAAAAAATGGTTTTGTCATGATGCGAGCTCTTTTAAAAGAAAAACATTAAATATTTATATTTATTTTGATGTTTAATTATAAGCACTAATCAATCTAAAATTCTAGAGCGTTAAAATCTTTCAGGTAAGTTGATTAGTTTATTATTGTTAACTAAAACTAAAAACCATTAAAAATGTTTTCATTACTTGAAAGAAAATAAAATATAAAATAAAAAATAAAAACTATATAAAAATAAAATGTAAAATAAACATTAACTGAAGTAAATGTAAATAAAAAAATTTGGTTCAACTTGATTGTCAAAAATAACTGAAACAAAAGTGGAAATAAAAATTAATAAAAAGTATTTAGACAAAAATAACCTAAATTATCAAAAACTTTAATTTAAAATGATTAAAATGCAAATGGAAAATATAAAAACAAATTCAAAATATTAATAAGAACTAAAAAAAAAAGGTAAGTATAAAAATAGACAAAATATTAATAGAAACTCTAAAAAAATAAATAAATTAATACAAATATTTTTATAATAAATAATAAAAATAAAGTATAAAAACGAATTCAAAATATTAATAAGAACTAAAAAAAATAGAAATAATAAAAATAAAATATAAAAACGAATTCAAAATATTAATAAGAACTAAAAAAATAGAAATTATAAAAATAAAATATAAAAACGAATTCAAAATATTAATAAGAACTAAAAAAATAGAAAGTATAAAAATAGACAAAATATTAATAGAAACTCTAAAAAATAATAAAAATAATTTTATAATAATAAAAATAAAATACAAAAACGAATTCAAAATATTAATAAGAACAAAAAAATAGAAAGTATAAAAATAAAGACAAATTATTAATAGAAACTCAAAAAAATAAATAAATAATAAAAATAATTTTATAATAAATAATCAAAAAAACGAATTCAAAATATTAATAAGAACTAAAAAAATAGAAAGTATAAAAATAAAGACGAAATGTTAATAGAAACTCTAAAAAGTAATAAATAATAAAACTAATTTTATAAGCGTGGAGTCGGGTGGCGGATGTGCTGTTGTGTCTCTGTGTGAGTTCTGTACTCTTGTATTGCAGACAGACGCTGATGACGAGCGACGTCCAGTCATGAGGAAAGCTCTGCTTCCTCTCTTTCACTCTCAGAGGAGCTTCAGTCGCAGCTCCTCTGAGAGAGAGCGTCCCCTGGTGGCCACACCAATGGTACACACGAGTCTCTCTCACAGTCCTTCTGTCCGCCGCTAACACACTGAACCGCTCGCGCTGCATTATTAACAACACTAATCACTTATGCTCAACAGGGCTGGGTACGTGTCTCCTCATTGGCTGTCAGATCTGTGATGTCATCGTGTCATTAGAATGACTCCGCCCATATTTGCATCCTGTGGTTTGCATGTGTATGCAATGTCCATTTTATTCACAATGAAGTCGACAGAAACAGATTGAAGTAAATGCAAGCGTTTGAACACATGTTCGTGTCATATTACAGCCCCAAATCAAAGGAAATCTAGGAAATTATATTTTTCTATAATGCCAAAAAAAATCCTGTTTTCATTTCTGAAATGCAAAAACCAAGACGTGTGATTGGTCAGGTGGCGAGCGAGGGGCCGGATCAGGTGCTGATGCAGAAATCGTCGCGCTCGTACACACACCAGGGCAGCAGACATCGCACCCGCAGCCGAGACCGAGAGCGCAGCCGCGACAGAGACAGAGATCGAGATCAAGATCAGGAGCGGGAGAGAGACGCAGACTGGCCCGCAGAGAGAACGCCCGACACTCACTCTCAGGTACTGCAGATATATGTGACCCTGGACCACAAAACCATCATAAGGGTCATTTTTCTGAAATTGAGATTTATATATCATCTGAAAGCTGAATAAATAAGCTTTCCATTAATGTATGGTTTGTTAGGATATGAGATACAACTATTTGAAAATCTGGAATCTGAGGGTGCAAAAAAATCTAAATATTGAGAAAATCTCCTTTAAAGTTGTTCAAATGAAGTTCTTAGCAATGCATATTATTAATCAAAAATTAAGTCTTGATATATTTATGGTGGGAAATTTACAAAATATCTTCACGGAACATGATCTTAATATCCTAATGATTTTTGGCATAAAAGAAAAATGGATAATTTTGAGCCATACAATGTATTTTTGGCTATTGCTACAAATATACCCCAGCGATTTAAGACTGCTTTTGTGCTCCAGGGTCACAAATATGACTGGATCATCACCAGTAATGTCATAGAGTCATTGAGAAAAAACAACTTCATTTATAAAAACATAAAAGAAATGCATGTTAATATGCATTCACAAAAATAAAACATACTGTACATACATTAGCATTCAGAAGTTTGGGGTTGGTGAGATTTTCTAATGTTTTTGAAAGCAGAGACTTCTGCTCTCCAAGGCTGCATTTGTTTGATCAAAAAATGCAGTAAAATCAGTAATATTTTAAAATAATATTACCATTTCAAATAGCTGTTTTCTATGTGAATATCTGTTAAACTGTAATTTATTTCTGTGATCAAAGCTGTATTTTCAGCATCATTACTCCAGTCTTCAGTGTCACATGATCTTCAGAAATCATTCTAATATGCTGATTTGCTGCTCAAGAAACATTTCTGATTATTATCAACGTTGAAAACAGTTGTGCTGCTTCATATTTTTGTGGAAACTGGGATACATTTTATTTTTCAGGATTTAATTTAATTTTTTCCAGCATTTATTTGAAGTAGAAACTTTTTTGTAACATTATAAATGTCTTTACTGTCATTTTTTTCATCAATTTAATGCATCCTTGATGAATAAAATTATAAATTTCTTTAAAAAAAAACAAACAAAAAAAAAACTTATTGACCCCAACCTTTAAACAATAGTGTACATAATAGCTATAAAATATGATAATAAAATAAAAAGAAAAATAACTTCTGAACATGTCTTAATGTATAATGAGCCTAATTTACATAGAAAGTAACAGTGTTTTGTATTATTACAGGAACATATTAGTTATGAATAGATTTTATAGACAGCGCTGTGACGCCTGTGCTATGGAGTTATTATACTTTACATAATTTAATTTAATTGTTAATTTATTATAACACATAATCAAAGTTAAAGTACATTTTAGGTTTGAAATGACGTCTGGAATTGTTAAAATCATCTCACTTGTAGGAATAAAAAAACCTACACAGAAATAATGCATAATAGGGTTTATTAATAGTACATTTATCAATAGTACACTTGTGTGGTTACAGCTCAATATGTTATATAATCAAAAGAGTCAGTTTTGGATTTTTATAAATAATGCATTAAATTGCATATAAATTGCATATAAAAATGATAAAATATAAATAATTTTTATATATAAAAAGATTCAGTTTTTAATTATTTTATAAACACTATATGTTTATGAAAAGTTATAAATGTAAATATATAAATGTATGTAAATTATGCAAATTATATAAAAAGGTTCTGTTTCTGATTTTTATAAATGCTGTAGTAAATTACTTATAAATAACTTGCGCATAAATGATGTAAATTATATAATTATATAAATAAATTATACACAAAGATTAAATTTTTGGTTTTTATAAATTCTGTTATATATAAATAAATTCTATAAAATATAAAAAAGATTGTTTTTGATTTTTATAAATTCTGTAGTAAATTACTTACAGTATATAGAAATGATTTAAAGTATATAAATATATTTAAAAATGCTATTTTTAATTTTTATAAATTCTGTATTAACTTGCATATAAATAAATTGTATAAAATATCAAAAGAAATATTTAAAATATTTAAAAAAATTTGTTTTTGATATTTATAAATTATACTTTAAATTATACAAAAAATAAAGTATATATAAATGATCTGAAATCAATGCAGTGATCATTTTGTGCTGTGGAAACGTAATATTAATCGTATAAACGCAATCTAATATTCTGTTTTCCATCAGTAAAGTAAAGTCTTATTTCTCTTATAAAGCCTCTGAAGTCTTTGCGGAAGCTGCTTCATCTCACCTCCTCATCCTCGTCCTCCAACCAAACCTCGGCGGATCTCCACTACCCCCTGCCCTCCTCCAAAGGCGGCGGGAGTTTCGTGGAGCCGCGCGGCCTCAGCTCCATGCAGCCCAAGGGCCGTCCGGCTGCGTACGCGGGGCCCCTGGAGTCCGGCTGGCACTCCAGCGCTCTGGGCCGCCCCGAGGGAAACCCCTATCCCGACCAGCTGACCTCCAAACCGGGCCCCAGCGGCTTCGCTCGCCACTTTCGTTCACGTTTGCCAAACCTGAATGACCTTAAAGAGACGGCGCTGTGAGTCCGGCCCCTGTTGGACCCTCTTTTCTTGTGTATTAAGGGTAGGCCTACAGTTGAGGTCAAAAGTTTACACCCCCCTTGCAGAATCTGCAAAATGTTAATTATTTTTACCAAAATACGAGGGATCATACAAAATGCATGTTATTGTTTATTTAGTACTGACCTGAATAAGATATTTCACATAAAAGATGTTTCCATATAGTCCACAACTAAGAGAAAATAATAGCTGAATTTATAAAAATGACTCTTAATACTGTGTTGTTTCCTGAATGATCCCCAGCTGTGTTTTTTTGTTTAGTGATAGTTGTTCATGAGTCTCTTGTTTGTCCTGAACAGTTAAACTGACCGCTGTTCTTCAGAAAAATCCCCCAAATTCTGTGGTTTTCCAGCATTTCTGTGTATTTGAACCCTTTCCAACAATGATTTTGATTTGAGATGATTTTGAGATCCATCTTTTCACACTGAGGACAACTGAGGGACTCATATGCAACTATTAATGAAGCTTCAAACACTCACTGATGCTCCAGAAAGAAATACAATGCATTAAGAGCCAGGGGGGGTGAAAACTTTTGAACAGAATGAAGATGTGTACATTTTTCTTATTTTTCCTAAATAAATCATTTTTTTTCATTTAGTACTGCCCTTCAGAAGCTACAGAAGACAAAATAAGTTCAATTTACCCTGATCTTCTTAATGCATGTGTTTCCTTCTGGAGCGTCAGTGAGCGTTTGAAGCTTCTGTAATAGCTGCATATGAGTTTTGTAGGATTTGTAAAATAATTAACATTTTGTAGATTCTTCAAGGGGGACGTAAACTTTTGACCTTAACTGTACATGTCTTTATTTTTGTCGTTTTTCTTTTTTAGTTTTAATATTTGATAGCACTTCTTATATTATTTATGTACTGTAATTACTGTATTTTTTTGTTATGGGATAATACGGTCTAAAAGCAGATGATATAGCTCTATGTAAATGGGAATATATAAATGTATAGCACTGTACGTGCAGCTTTAGTTTCTACTCTGGTTGTAGTATATAACTATCTGATTCTGCATAGTTACTCTTATATTTGGCTAAAGGTTCTAATGATTAATGTATAGATGACAGTATTGACATTTATTTTATAGTTATAGAATAAGACTACAGTATATATAGATATTACAACTTTGTCTTTGAGTATTTTCTGTTTACAATTCAGTGAATATCAGTAGATATTAAGAGCAAATGTAATTAACAGTAAGAATGGCTGATTTTATGTGCGTGTGCTTCCCAGATAGTGCACATATGTTGCTTTAAGTGTCATATTTATGTGTAAACTAATTCTTAAACGTTGTGAATATCATTCGAACACACGACAGGGACGACAAACACTAGCAAATGATTCAGATTTTGAGAGCAGTCTCTTCTGCTCACCAAAGCTGCAGTTTTTTTTTTTTTTATTTATTAAAAATACAGTAAAAACAGCAAAATTGTGAAATATTTTTACAATTTCAAATAGCTGTTTTCTATGTGAATATCAGTTAAAATGAAATTTATTTCTGTGATCAAAGCTGTATTTTCAGCATCATTACTCCAGTCTTCAGTGTCACATGATCCTTCAGAAATCACTCTAATATGCTGATTTGCTGCATATTATTATCAATGTTGAAAACATTTATAATGGTACAAATGTCATCAAAGAATCCTGAAAAAATATTGAGTATCTATAATAATTTAACAGCATGTTAGAATGATTTCTGAAGGATCATGTGACACTGAAGACTGCAGTAATGATGCTGAAAATTCAGCTTTGATCACAGCAATCAATTATGTTTTAATATTCACATAGAAAACAGTTATTTTCAATAACTGTAATTTTACTGTTTTTACTGCAGACGATGAAGGGTATAAAAATGACAGAAAACAATGTCCCGACAACATACGTGCACTGTCTGGGTTTTGTGTGGGTCTTTTGTTAGTCTTTACAAATCACAGCCAGTGAAATTTCTTAAGCCTTTTAAATGACAATTGAAGCAAAAACGTCAACCAAATCTGACCAAATCATATGAAATGGTGTGGCTCCACCTGCTGGCCATTGAGATCCACTGCAAAAAAAAAAAAGTCAGAGTATATGATGCCTTTTTTATTTTTAAAGCAAGATTACTTTTTACTGTATCTTATCAGTCTTTGATTCCCTCAGGTATAGAGTTCTTTGAACACTGCAAATACAGTTTTACATGCAATATCTGGAAATCAGATGTCAAAGCTCTTTAGATTGTTTCATGTTTAGGGAAATAGAGCCAGAGTGTGTACACGAGGAGGAGACATAATAATAATAATAATTTATTAATTTTATGCAATATGTAATTTCACATTCTAAATAAAGCTCAAGGTACCTGGAGGCGTTTTGTTTCCTCTCAGCTGGTTTTTACACGTTTGCGCTTTAATGATTCATATGTCAGTCGGGTACATGAGATGTCAAACACCAGGGTTTCCTGAAAAACCGAGCTCGGTTACACATCAGCGATATGCATCTCATTTTATTTCCAGAGATATGTAGGGAATTATCCTCTGTCCATCTAGATTATTGAGAATATTGATCATAAACTGGTCAATCTGCCACTAATCCATCACTGCGGTCCTTGTGTCTGAAGTTTATCCATCCGTCTCTTCTACTGCCACACGTTTCATATCATGATGGATGGTGTTTCACTCGATAATCATGTGTTCTTCAGCTACAGCGAGGAGTTGAGATGCTAATGAGCTCTAATAACCATGAGACTGTCTGTTTTTAATCCATGAATAAATAAAAGTCAAACCAAATCAAACGTGAACTGTCCTTTAGCAGTGCACTTGAAAATATTTTTTTTATTTTGTCTTAAAACTTTTTAAGTGTAAAACACTCCTACACTTGGAGAGCAAATGCTAGCATTGCATAGAATGGTTTATTTTTTGCTAGTAGTTGTCTTCATTGACCATTGAACAATTGCAAAGTTAATTTTAGCTAATCATCTCCTACACCCTTGATGCACATGCTGTAGATCTTATTTGAAATGATTTATTTCATTATCAATAGCAGCTACTAGGTTGGCACATCCTGTAAACGCATCAAAAATGTTTCCATATGGTTCCCGTTTGGTTATTTATTTTTGAAACCATATAAGAACATTCTTGGAACTAAAAATTAAACTTCCCAAACAAACAAACAAACCAAAAAACCCTAACTTTCCAAGTCCGTTGCAGAAAAGTTTTTTTTTTTTTTGGATGACCTATGGAAAATCTATAAAGAATGTTATCTCTAGGTTTTATTTTTAAAAACCATAAACAAACTTCCCAGAACATATTAGGGAGGTTTTTGCAGTAACCTAAAGGAAAACTATACACAATGTTCTTTAATGGTTATTTTTAGGTTTTATTTTATAAACTATAAACCTTCCCAGAATGTTGTGATAACCTAAAGACAAGAACATTTTGAGAATGAAAAATTGTTAGCTGGGTGTTTAGTAATTTTAAGACTGGATTTTAGTCTTCCATTTAGTTTTATACCTGATTAGCTCAACACTGAGTCTCTTCATGTATTAATTGAATTGCTAATATCTCTCTAACATGGAATTTTTCAGAAGAATTACATTAAAACCAGTCTGTGAGTCCTCTTCTGGTTAATTTAGAGCCATTTATTAGAAAATAATAGTAACTCAATAACTCAATGGTCGTTTTCTGACTCAATTATCGAATCAATATGGAATTTATTCAATTCTCATTTCAGAAAACAAAAGAAAAAGAACTATTCCTCTTTTTTTGTAAACTTTGCAAAGATCAGCAAGTCATTGATAATAAAGCAGTCCTCTTGTTTTAGACCAAAAATGGTTATTTGTTTTATTTTGTTCATGCAGAAGCTACAGTTATAAGGCATTATTTCAAATGGCCTGTTACCTACTGATCTAAGACCAGTTTCCAGATTATTTTATTGAAGTATGATGGTCCCTAAAGCTGTTGTTAACCTATGACGCATTTGTTCATGCACATGAGCAGCTCCAGGCGCAGGGCGATGCGGGTGTGCCAGCCCAGAGGCAGGATCCGCAGGTACCGCGCCACGATGGGCGGACGCAGCAGGCTCTGGACTGTGGAGGATCGGTCCGTGTTTCCATAAAACACCTGATGGATGAACAAAAGCAAAAAACATCGTTAAATAATGGGGGTTCATGCCAGAACAACCACTACTGACTAATCCAACATGGTCATCAAAAACATTATCAGACAACAAATTGTCTTATGTCAGTATGTGCTCTGTGTTTTTGGGTAGGAAACATCAAAAATTAGCACTTAAGTGACTGTACTCTGGGACTTAGATAGATAGATACCCTTATGGAAATTAACCATGGTTTTATTAGAGTGAAATTGTAATAAGTTGTTGTTGTTTTTTTTAGCGTATTACCATTTGTGACCCTGGAGCACTTAAGTCGCTGGGGTATATTTGTAGCAATAGCCAACAATACATTGTATGGGTCAAAATGATCGATTTTTCTTTTATGCCAAAAATCATTAGGAT
>JAFVLL020025345.1:45000-60840 GCA_021397915.2 Tor tambroides | reverse complement strand
TTGTCATGTTAGAATAGAAAAGGGTCCTGTCCAAACTGTTGCTATAATATTAGAAGCACACAATTTCCTAGAATATCATTATATGCTTAAAGATTTGTACTCATAGAAATTACTAAAGTAGTCAAACCTGTTCATTAGAAGGGGGCGACCCAATACTTTTGGCAATATAGTGTATTATGTACAATATGACTTGTAATTCATTGCCATTCTATCTTGTCTATCAGCACTCATTTATCAGTAAAACTGGAATATCAGTCTAACTCACATCATAAAGTGTAAACACTATAAGAGAGTCATTGTGTAGTGTAGACGACTTCAGCTCTGGCTGAGCTGAAGTGATTGACGGCTTCAGTGATTATGAAGGAGAGAACTTTTGCTCCTTTCTCTAAATTATTTAATTCCAATTTGAACAATAATGTGATGTTTGCTGGCTTGATTTACTGTTGCATAACCAAAAACACAATGAATGATTTTGCAAAAGAATGGCTGACTGTACATGAGGCCTTGAATATCAAATGTGGATATCAAAATAAAATGTGCTAGTATGTTTGTTTGTTTGTTTGGCTTTCCTGCAGGATGGCAGCAGGAGACGGACGCCAGGTGGAGTGTATCTGAACTTACTGAAGAACACACCTAGCATCTCTGACGGACAGGTCAAGGTATGTCAACACTGATGGGTTTTGCTGGGTTTTCATCAACACGTCTTTCTGTTCTGTTCTCAGCATGTCCTCGAGTCTTCACAAACACTTAAATAATCTGCATCCAACTGCAGAGCCACCAGCAGCCTCACAGTGAAAATTAGGGCGGAGCTTATAGGCTTAATGAGATCAGCGGTGGGCGGGGTTAAGCATTTTTGGGCGGTGCTTATTATCGCCTGGTTTAGTGGCTCTGCCTGAACTCCCAGTCTTGATAATCCTGCTGTCTGAAAGAAGTGCTGACACTAGCATTTATTTGCGCATTTACCTCCTGAAATGTTTCTTTACTGTTCTCTTCGTACAGGAGATCTTTCATGAGGAGAACCAGAAAGAATACAACAACAAAAAGGCTGCTAAGAAGCGGCGGAGGCGAATAGTGGCAAAGAAGATGAAGCAGGCCATCAGCACACTCAATCTCCAGGAACATGACGACAGCTCGCGAGAAACGTTTGCTAGTGACACTGAAGAGGCTCTGGGGTCACTGGAGGAGGCCCCTGAGGGCCCGACGGAGTCCACGCTGGGCACAGAAGATAACCCTGTCGTGTACAATTCGAACGACCTTGAGGTTTTCTAACGCATGAGCATGCATGCTGTTTCGTGCTTCGCAGTCTGTTCTAGTGGTAGCCTTAAACAGCTCAGAAGGACTGAATTGATCTACTTTAACTCTCCAGATGAAAGACAACAGTGGCGTATAGCACTTTAAGTTCTCTACTGGTTGTTGAAAGACTATAAGCAGCAGCCAAAGCTTGTACAGATTTACAGGAGTTCTTGCCTGGTTTAGAATGCTGTTGATCAATTGTTATCTTTCTGTTTGAATATTTTGCAAGCTTTTGATACATTACCGTATTCATGGAAATCTAATTGCAGCAAGAAAATATACATTCACTTAATTCAGATAAATACAACTTGTGTTTTAGTCATCAATGCGCTAAACCTTTGTTAAAGGTGCATTGTACAGTAAGGCAGTTTGTGCATAATATGATATAAAATTCAAGCTCAGCTTTTGGTGTGTGTCATTTGTCATATTGATATGTGTTTTGCTTTCACTGTATGGTGCAGTTGAGCTGAATTGATGCGTTGTACAAAGGTGTGAACATCCTTGAACTGATGAGTTTCAGTACATGCTCAAATTAAAAAGCAAACTGGTAGCTTCTCTGATTGGGTTCGCTCTTGCACATGGTTGAATATACACTAGATTTTCATACAAATGCTTTGCATGTTGAAAATCTGCAAGAAATACAAACACATCCATTAAATCAAAACAGCTTATTATGACTCTGGATTGAATCAAGGTTCCTGCAGTCATGGAAAAACCAGAGGCATTTTAATAGTTGTCCACATGATGAAATATTTTCAGCTGGTACATTTCTTATTTAGCACTTCCCAGTGTGCCACATTAAAATTTCAGGATAAATTTGACCCTTTTTTAAGACATCAAATGCATGCTAACAGTCATGTTGGGGTAAAAACTTCAAATTCAAAGACCGGTCCTGAAAAACAAATATGTGACCCTGGAGCACAAAACCAGTCTTAAGTAGCACAGGTATATTTGTAGCAATAGCGAAAAATACATTGTATGGGTCAAAATTATCCATTTTTCTTTTATGCCAAAAATCATTAGGATATTAAATAAAGATCATGTTCCATGAAGATATTTGGTAAATTTCCTACCTTAAATATATCAAAACTTCATTTTTGATTAGTAATATGCATTGCTAAGAACATAATTTGAACAACTTTAAAGGTGATTTTCTCAATATTTAGATTTTTTTGCACCCTCAGATTCCAGATTTTCAAATAGTTGTCTCTCAGCCAAATATTGTCCTATCCTAACAAACCATACATCAATGGAAAGCTTATTTATTCAGCTTTCAGATGTATACATCTCAATATTCATGATGACACTTATGGCTGGTTTTGTGGTCCAGGGTCACATATAAACTTGAATCTCTACAAATTCTAGACTGGAATAGTCAGAAATTATCATGAAATCAGCAGCATGACATGATTCCCTGAGGCCAGCTCTGGATTCACAGGAACAATGATGTCAATTGATTCCCTAATACTCTTGATATGTAAGACACACCAGACTGAAATACAGGGGAATCATAAATTACTCCATATATGTGAACAGTTCGTTTGAATGACACTGGTTTGAGTAATGTGTATCTCCTGGGTTCACTGGTTTCAAGGCTTTACAAACCAACAATAACGCCTGGAATCGCAATAGTGAAGAACAGATAACCAGAAATAACTAAAGTTCTTTAGAACTGCAGTTTCACAGAGCCGTGAAGAGATCTCTATCTCAGACAGACAGCCATAACAAGCCTTGATCAGCTCACAGTGAAACGTGTCATTCATAAACTGCTTAATACTGTCATTCTGAGATAGCTCACACACTGATTACTATAAGAATTCAAACTACACGTCGCGTTTATTGATTATGTGCTGTTTACAGTCAGCCACGTGCGAAGCGACGCTACTTTTAGCGCGTTTTTGGGCAGTTTGAATTTAGTCTCAACCGCACCGTTGAGCGTCTGATGACGTGGCGGCGGCTGATTGGGTGTCCGCGGTCACGTGTCAGTGTGGTTTCGATGAGCGGCCATATTAGCTCAGTTCATTCTTTCATGCGGCTGCAATCAGAGTAAGACTCTCACTCACACATGTATATTTGTACATTTTACACACGTATTTATTCGTATATTTTTTTACTCTAGTTTACTGTGGTATTGATGTAGGACGCTGCGGTGTTTACGGCAGCTCTGGTAGATTACTCTCCGTTCGCTCGCGGCGTCATTTCTATACTTTCTCAGTCAGAAGGTAACTCGTTTTTGTCCCGTTCCTAATCAGTAGAGTTGATCAGATGTTTATAATTCAAGCTAAACCCTCAAGACGCTGGTGATTAACGCTGACTTGTCCCCTGAAGGATGGCGAGCGCGGCGGTCACTCCAGCGGGGCAGCAGTCGATGTCCCGCGGCAGCAGCACTCCTCTGAGCCCCGCGCGGATCTCCAGACTCCAGGAGAAAGAGGAGCTGCAGCAGCTCAATGACCGGCTGGCCGTCTACATCGACACTGTCCGCAGCCTGGAGTCCGAGAACAGCCGGCTGCAGCTGCAGATCAGCGAGAGAGAGGAGCTGCGGAGCCGCGAGGTCAGCGGAATCAAAGCGCTCTACGAGACAGAGCTAGCGGACGCGCGCACGGCGCTGGATGAGACGGCGCGGGAGCGCGCACGTCTGCAGATCGAGCTGGGCAAGATTAAGAGCGAGCACGAGCAGCTACAGCACACGTGAGAAACACTCTTACTAAAACTTCATCAGTGAGCTTGCTTTTGCATGACATGTGACCCTGGAGCACAAAACCAGTCATAAGGGTGAGATTTATGCATCATCTGAAAGCTGGATAAATAAGCTTTCCATTGATGTATGGTTTGTTAGGATAGGACAATATTTGGCCGAGACACTGAGGGTGCAAAAAATCAAGAGAAAATCACCTTTAAAGGTGACCAAATGAAGTTCTTAGCAAAGCATGTTACCAATCAAAAATTACATTTTGGTATTTACAGTAGGAAATTTACAAAATATCTTCATGGAACATGATCTTTACTTGATATCCTAATAATTTTTGGCATAAAAGAAAAATCAATAATTTTGACCCATACAATGTATTTTCGGCTATTGCTGCAAATATACCTGTGCTACTTAAGACTCCAGGATCACATATGTTGTACTCATCCATAAAGTGTTTGCTTGCAAACATTCACACAAATGGTGCAAAAACTAAACGATCTAACTCAGGGGTGTCCAAACTCGGTCCTGGAGGGCCGGTGTCCTGCAGAGTTTAGCTGAAACTTGCCTCAACACACCTGCCTGGAAGTTTCTAGTATGCCTAGTAAAAGAGCTTGATTAGCTGGTTCAGGTATGCTTGATTAGGGCTGGAGCTAAACTCTGCAGGACTGAGTTTGGACACCCCTGATCTAACCGAAAAAATGAATTGAGCAAGCTTCTCAGCAGGCAGGTTGTGTCCAGTGACTCCAGACCAGGTCAAGATGTGTCTCAGGGTCTGATAGCATTGACTACTGTGATTGGTTAAATCTAATTAGTTTTCAGTAATTGTTGTGGTCCAGAGCATTAGATAGATGTTACTGAAGTTCTGGACCGTCCGAGAGAGGGATGAATGGTTTTAAATGTGTGTGTGTGTGCGCTTTTCTGTGTTTTTACAACTGGTGTATTAGCCTGCATGCAATATTTGTTGTTTGTGTGTGTGTTGTTTAATTAAAGATTTCTGCATGCAGGATCGCTCTTGGGTTTTTAATTGTTAATGGAGCCCAGTGTTGGGAGTAATGCATTACAAGTAACGCAAGATTACTTTTTCAAGTACCTAGTAAAACATTACTTTTAAATTAACAAGAAAATATCTGAGTTACTTTTTCAAATAAGTAACGGCAGTTACTTTTTCCCATTTCATTCCCTGACACCTTTCCTTTCCTTTCCCTATGTTGAGAGAAATTGGGAGTAAGTGCAGAGGCATTTTGTGCAGCCTGAAGCTTATTAATTTCACTTTTGGTGTGAAAAGGCCTTTACAGTCGCCAAAAATATAACACTTGGGTTTTTTTTTATTAAAAATAAGCAAGCCCAACACAAGACTAATGCATTACTTTCCATAAAAAGTAACTAATAAACACACAGGTTTTTTTTTTTGGTTTTTTTTATGGGGTAATGCAATATTGTAATGCATTACATTTAAAAGTAGCTTTCCACAACACTGATGGAGCCCAAACCTTACAATCATAGAGACCCGTCTGCACTCTCCCTCTAGTATCAGCAGGTGTGTGTTGAACTGGTCTCACACACACACACACACACACATTTGTGATGGTCACACAGCTAGTTTTGTGTTTGTGGAGCCAGTCATGTGGAGTGTGTCATGTGCTCATTTTATGGAGTATTTACAGCTCTCTCTAGTACAGTGCTGTCTGTATAATCCAGATTAGTTGTGCTGTAGTTCAGCTCTCGTTTAGGCCAGCCGCTCTCTCGTCCGTGTGTGTGTGTGTGGATTGATTGACAGGAGCAGTGGTCACTGGTGTTTCTTTCAGTGCGTTACACTGAAGCGTCTCATTGGCGTGGAGCAGCTGGAGGATGTGAGTGTTCCTCAGCTGCTGTAGAGTCTCCGTGTGAAGCTGCTCTTTGTTTCAGATGATCAGATACGTGTAGCAAATGTTTGGTTTGCCGTTGTAGTTAGGGCTGGAACAATTCCTTGATTCTGTTTGAGTATTCAATTTTTTAAAATCCGATTGCATTTTGCCCGTGTCGAGTAGTCTGCAAAATACCGGAAGTGGCGCATTCCACATTAAACCTATTTAAAAATCATAAAGCATAATACTATTAAGAATTTACAAAAACTATGATTTAAATATATGCAATGCAGGTTTAATATATGCACCTTATTTACATGTGTGTAGGTAATTGCGTGTCAGAGCGACTCACAGTAAATGCTGCTCCATGAACTGTTATTATTTACATGTGTGGAGCGTCTCAAACTCCATCTCTGCAAATTGTTGTGAGTTTGAGTTCATTACAACATTCATCTGGGAACGCAACGTGCGCTATTTCATCAGATTTGTAAGGTAAATCATTTATAAACCTATACAAACACAGGAGAATACATCCAATATCTTTCTCAATATGCTAACTGTTCATCGTGATTTCAAAATAAAAGTTTAAACCTTCACTAGTTTAAACGTTTTGATGTCTACATATTCAAGAAATTACAGTGGATATAGCATTTCTATCATAAAAAAAAAGGCCAAATAGTAAAGATTAAGTGTGCATTTGAATTGGATGTTGAGTCAATACTAAATAAGGATTAGATCGCGCAGTAAAGTGTAAAAACAGCTATAAATAGCTTTGTTTATAATTATGTATTTTAAAGGTTTTGTTTAATAAAACGCATGATTACTTGCGTTTGATTCATTTAAACTAATTATTTTTGCCTCATTGCTATTATATTGTGTATTAAGTAATTTTAAAGGCCATTGTTCACTTAGGTTTATTTTTATTACTACAAAAAAAAAAAACTATAATCAGATTACTCGATTAATCGTCAGAATAATCAACAGATTACTCGATTACCAAAATAATCGTTAGTGACAGCTAGGGCTGGGTATCGAGTTCGATACTTTTTAGGCACCGACCGAATTGCCTCGTACCACCGAGTATCGAAAAACGTCTTGTCGTTCGGTACCAAATTTCGATACCTAAGGGGTTAATCTCATCAACGTCAGTGAGGCAATAAGCCTGCAGCAGTAGGTGTGTTAGACTAAATGACCATGGTGACTGATTGATCGATGTTGACGTCTGCGAAGGCGATTAAAAACGTCTGGAGCGGTCTATATATATCAGCTGGCAGTTGTGTTTACTACACACAGACTGAAGCGTGGCGTGGCGGCCTCGCCGGTGATTTCGGTATCTGCCGTCTAAATGAGGACATAAACATGAACAACATCTCAAGAACTGTAAAAATTATCATGAGCATTATGACATTGATTGAAATCAAAATAGCGTCACTATGCACACAGAACTGTAAAGGTATTCCCACGGCAACCGTCAAAATAAAAGTGTGGTTTAACTTGGAAGACACTAAGCGAAATGTATTAATATTGTTCAGCAGAGTGTGCCTTACTGCTACTACTATGACTGCTATTAAAATTATTAAAGCATATATTTTTTGTAAAGTAATGATCACACAGCATTTTCTTCCATGTGTTTTAATTTTAATAAGTAAAATTTTGTTTACCAAATAAAGTTTGATTTTCAATCATTTAAAGATAGTAGAAATTAATATTTGTGTCATTTTTAAAACAGATGTGAACACAAAATTTCTGAGGAAAAAATAAAGTGACTATGAGCTTTTAAGAATAAATTTGAATAAACTTAGTTTTTATGCATTCAAATAATTGAACATACTACAACACAAGAATTTAATAACAATAGCATTATGGTGAAGAAAATAGCTTACCCACTTATGAAAGTGGATAAAGATTTTCAATTTCTTGAAAGAATCTTTAACAACCTAGAATAAATGAATAGAAATGAAGAGAATTCTATCTAGGCTATGCGTTTTAGCGAACAAACACTGATGTAAACTGAAAACTATTTGAGCTTTATTAAAATTATTTGCTGATTTATTGTGTTGGATATATTTTGTTCCTTTGTGCAGTGTCTGGGGTGAGTCTTTGAGTCTGTATCAATGTCAACAAGCTGAAAAAAATAAAACCAAAGTTTTTTTTAGATAATGTAATCTTGTTAAAACTGATTTCATAAAATTGGTATCGAAAAAAGTATCGTTCAGGAACCGGTATCGAACTCAAGGTATCGATATCGAAAATTTTTGAACGATACCCAGCCCTAGTGACAGCCCTAGTTGTAGTGTTAGCTGAGGTTGATCAGAAGTTGAGAGTCTGGAGCGTTAGAAACTGACGGCTCTCGTCCTTCAGCCGCTCTCAGAGGAGTGCAAGACATTCTTCACATTCCCCACATTCCACAGATTCTGAGCTCACGTCCAGAGAAAGAGCTCCGCGATCACACCGTAATCAGAATCAGTCGTGTCCTGCTTGAGCTGAGAGTATAGTTTTAATGCTGACCCTGGGATGAACTCACCTCAGATCAGTGCGCCAGAACTCCCGACACACTGTTGGAATGAGGGAGTATTCAGTCCTTTACTTGCCACCGCTTGGTGTTTATCCACCTTATTTTTCACATTAGAGTGGGTGCGGCCATTTATAAACTTAATGTGTCTGGGTTCCGGTGTCATCCGCTTCCAGCTATTTTTAGCCATACAAAACTGCTTGTTTTGCTGCTTGATATTGCAAATTGGTGTGTCTTACCATATTATTTTAATGTATTATCTTAATTCTGAACACACTGGTTTGTAGTGCAAGCAGTTTTACCGTTTCCTGCACTTTGTTATTCTTCTCGTTGTTTCTCTATGGTGGCTTATGAACCAGAAGTCTCGCACATTCACAGAAAACGCCTTACTTCTGCGTTGAAGAATAAGGTGGATAGCGTAGCCTGTGTTCATAATATGCAGAAAATAATAATCCCACATCTAAAATCCTAAAAAAAAAAAAACAATCCTAACAGAAACCTGTGTTTACAGTGACCTCTTTCCAAAAAAATCCTTTTGGAGTTTTGATTTGCACTTATCAGTGAACTGATTACAAGGGTTTTCATTTATTATTTGAATAACTTCTTACTGTTACATTAAAGCTTGTGTTGTGTTAAGGCCCGTTCACACCAAGCACGATAAAGATATAGTTCTAAAAATCGTTCTCAATATTAAAGAATAGCAGAGTCCACACTGTAGTTATAACGATAAAGGCACAGAGAAACAATATCGTTGGTATCACTTTAAGAACGTTTTTTTTTTTCCACCTGATGATACATACATACATTGACACCCAATCAGAATCAATGCTGTAAAGCAGTGGTTCTCAAAGTGTGGTACGAGTACCACTAGAGGTACTCATGCTCCCTCTAGTGGTACGCAGAGGAATCACTAAATTAAATATAAATTAATGTTAAAACACAATCCCCCGGTTTCACAGACAAGGCTTAAGCCTAGTCCTAGACTAAAATGTAAGTCTGAGCTGTTTCAACTGAAAGAAACTTGCACTGACTGATCTTAACATATATCAGCGTCTTTTTTGTCTCAAGATGCACACCAGTAATGTTTTTTCCTAAGCACGTTTATAAAAATTACTAATTGAACTATGACCTAATCCTGGCTTAATCTAAGCCCTGTCTATGAAACTGGGCCAATACATTTTAATTTAATCTTTGAGGTTTCTTTTCTTTTTTTTTTAACATTTAAGTACAGTACAATTTAGGGCTGCAGCGATTCGTCGAGGTCATCGATTACGTCGATTAGCATGGAGTGCATCGATGCGTCGCACCTTTAGCCACGCCCATTGTGCGAGCCTGCAGTTATCCCCACTTAAGACTGTTTTTCATATGCTAACGACAAAGACTCTAGAGCAGAAGTTAAGGCTGATAGCAGCATCCTTCCTTCATAGGCGTTCCTGTTATTATCGACCCGTCGAACAGCATATATGGCGAACTAGCGCCTTTACATTGTCAGGATTCGATCACTAGAGCTCTGAGCGTAGCATAAGCATGGCTCTCTGCGCATAAGCTAACAAAGCATTTAAAGTCATTGTTAGTTATTTAACTGTGTGATAGATAGGACAGCCTCGACTGGGCTCATTTATTTAAAAGCAGACCTCAACTTATGATAAAACTTCCGGTGTAATGGCGCCATTTTGATTCTATTTCAAGTAGTATTGTCCACCGAATACCAAAATTTCAGTAGTGCGATACCAATGAAAATACAGTTCTCAGTACAATTTTAATTGCAAAGCCATTTCTAAAAACATACTAATTAAAACATACCTATTTTTAATATTACAAAGTCAAACAAAACTAAAATGTACAAAAATCAATGCCATTCTTTATATTTATTTAGGGTGTATTTCAAGTTTATCCATAAGTAATAAAATATGAAAAACAGTAAACAAGTTTCACCCAAATTTAATTTCTCTTTTAGTCAATAAATTTAAACAATTTTATTTTTTAGTAAATAAAGGATTCACTGTTAAATTAAAATATGGAAGAAATATTGTATGATTATTTCTTTAAAAATAAAGATTTATACATTTTTCAGCGGTAATAATAAATATCTGTATTCTACTAAATAATAGTAATATATTTCTGGCATAGTGTCTTTTAAGATATTTTTATTTTTGTGAGTTGCGAAACCGTGGAGTAACTAAATTTCTGTGTGTGTGTAATATGATATAGCGTAGTTTTGCACTCAAATAAACGGTAAAATGCTCATTGATGACTGCAGAGCAGTTTTGGAGATGTAGTTTATGTTTCATGTCCTCATTGAAGACGGTAGATGCTGAAATCACCCATGGCGTCGTGGCAGCAGTATGTAGTAAACTAGCTTGGCGTCTCTGCCTTCATTTCATTCCCACGCACAGAGATCGCAGAACATCTGAGATTCATATTTGGATAAAGCTTTTCTTGGATTCTAATATTTTACAGATACTAGTCATATAGATTTGATTTAAGTGTATTGTTATACTTTTGGACTAATTCATCAAGCTTTGACAAATTCTGTGACATTTCAGTGCTCAAACCTATAAATTCCATTTTTATAACTGGATTCGAGATTCGATCACGTTTTTTCTGCATGTTCAGCAGGAAATCATAAGACACGTCTCGCGTCAAGAACACAGGTTGACCGGTGCCTAGTACTCACAGTACTTGAAAAAACATGGTACCGTGACGTTTTCATTTCTTTAGTACCGACTTGGTACCGAAGTACCGGTTCTTTTGACAACACTAGTCGCTAGTGTCCTGAATGCGGTTGTGACTTCAGCTGTTCATTCATACAGATATGTATTCAAGCAGATGTTTTAATCTGCTGAATAAATAAAACATTTCAAGTCTCACCCGTAAGCAACTGCTGTCAATCCCAAACAGTAACTGTGAATGCAGCCATAATGTGCATTTCTGTTGATTGTATCACTGCCCTGTAATTTTTTCTTTCTTTCTCTTTTTTCTTATTTATTGTTATTATTTTTATTTTTCTCTCTTATTTTTTATTTATTGTTATTTTCTCTTTCATTTTTATTTATTTATTTTTGTTGATATTTATTTTTCTATCTTTTCTTATTATCTTTATTTATTGATATTATTTTCTTTCTTTCCTCCTTTATTTCTTTGTCGTTGTTATTTTTTGTAAAGTATTAATTGAAAAAACGTTTGAATAAAATAAAAGATTAATAGCAGAAGTTACTGTTATTATTTACTGATAGTTTAACTAAAGAATTCATCAACTGATAAGAAAATAAGAAATAGATTAACTGAAAAATAATCGCTAGATTAGTCGACTAATCGAAAAAAACAATCGATAGATTAAATGAAGCAATAAAAATATTGAGTGCTGCAGCTATTTTAATTTTTTACTTAACTTCTAGGTGCAACACATTTTAATATAATCATTTAAGTTTTTAATTTACCTGAATGTAAGCACAGATCAGTGTTAAAGGTATCATAGGTGATTGTCTTCAGAGCATTTTTGTATTCTGGTTGTGATCTCTTCACATCCAATGTAATCATTAAGTTAAAATGGTCTAAATGTATTTATCTGATTTATATATTTTGTGGAAGGTTTAGGACCAAGAAATGTCCGTCCAATCAAAACGCTCGGTCCGAGCGTTTTAATTGGCTTTCCTACCTGCCTGTCAACGCATGTATTTGCATACCTCTGCACACCCTGTTCGCGCAGACACGATACGTCATCGGCGCGTTCACGCACGCTGTGCAGAGAGAGCAAGAATGGCAGGCAAACATCAACAACCCAATCTTCCTTCCTGGTATTGTAGTACTTTTACTAACTGTGCTATAAAGTTTTCTCTCCGCTGAATGACACATGATGTAGCCCAGCGGTTCCCAATTCCAGTCCTCGCGCCCCCCGCTCTGCATATTTTGCATGTCTCGCTTAGTTAACACACATGATTCAGATAACCAGCTCGTTAGAAGAGAGCTACGTGCATGAACTGTGTTCCAGTGTGTCTTTCCACAGTGTTCATTATACTCCCTGGGCTAGGAAATCGTTGAGTTTCGCCCCACTTCGGAACATTCATTCACAGTTCGCTCGCATAGCGTCTTTACAAATGAGAGCACCCTTTAGAAGTGAGCATAATATACACTCTGTAAATAAATACCATTTAAATTCAAGTCTAGCACACTTTAATTGCCCTTTGTATGGAACATATATGCTTGCTTTGAACTGGACCGTTGGTGTTTAACGGCCTATTGTAGTAATTTAATGTTGTCTCTGGTATTCTGCTCTTTGGCGACCTGTAGTAATTCAGGGCGTGGCTTTGGACAGCGATTGCAGGGAGGGTGGGACATTCGCTTTCAGTGCTATCCAGGCTCGTTGGCATTTTCAAGAGATCCTCCAGCAGCACCTTTAATGTTTCAAACTGGTGAACATTAATGTTAATTTAATTTTTGAACTGTAGAACACACCAACAGCTGAATATGTTAGGCCTGCTATGCTACTGTATTTTAATGTTGGTCATTATGATGGTGGTACTTGGAGAGCCAAATGTTTCTGAGGTGGTACTTGGTATAAAAGTTTGAGAATCACCTGCAGGCTCGAAATTTGTGGCAAACGAGCTTAAGCTTAGATAAACGGATGATGACGTTTGCTGGTGTAGGCAGCTAATATGAACATCTTTACTAGAATGTCGTTCTTGGTGTGGTGGTGCTAGGCTATGTTCTCAGGCAGGGCTCCAGAATGCGACCAAATGGGGGGAAAAAAGCAGTAACACGAACCATGGTGTTGTGGCAGAAATAGTCTAATGTTATTACATTAATTTCATTCATCATTCATTTCAGGGTTTGTACAACCTTTTGAGAGAGAAAATCAAACAATTTTCAGTTACTTTCAAGCATTTCACACAAATGTTTCCAGCACTTTAAAGCTCCAAAATGAAGCAATTTGAGTGTTATTTTTAATGGGATGACCAAAATATACTGTGGTGAACAAACACTTATGTTAAAAAAAAAAAAGGCTTATTGGTCATTCATTTATACTTTTTTCCTTTATATTTTGAAATTATAAAAATAACAATTAGAAAAACACTATTATAAAATATCAAATCATCAAGAAATCAGATTTTGTCAGTTTTGCTCTTTTGCTTCCCAACTTGAGCTTAGTGCTTTACTGTCAAATGTGTATAAATATGAAATAAACAAGAAATTAACATGTAATAATATTAGTAACTGCACTTATTAATGCAAAACAATAGTAATTTTACCATATCATATATATGTTTGTCATTTTCCTCTGAAACTAAAAGAATACTGCACATTGTAATTTCTATGAGTAAAGTCTATTTATTATCAAAGCATTTGTTTTACAGTTAAAATGTAGAAAATGTGAACAATTGTGTTGCAGGCTGATTTAAGGTGTGCCCCTAGATTTTCTGCTTGTGCTTCTAAAAAATTTTTTAGTCAGGGGCTACAGTGCTCCTAGTAAAAAATATTTAGTCTGGAGCCCTGTCAAGACTTAAGCTCAAGACTGGATGCATCATATGATCAGGGCTTGATATTAAGCATTCTCATGTGATCGTCCTTCGGACAAGTAAATGACAAATTTATAAAAGTAACTTGCCCGGAGAGGAGAATTTTATAATTATAATTATTTATTGTAGTTATACAAAACATAGTATAGTGTTTATAGAGTATATGTAGTAGAATTTGTGAGCATGTCACATTTAGTTTTAGTTAGATTTTTCTTTTTAAATAAACAAAGTGTGATAATACGACTATATTTTAAAATAAAAAGGGAGTATTAAATACAAATTCAATTAGTTTGATTATTTACATAATAAAATATAATTTATATATATATATATATATATATATATATATATATATATATATATATATATATATATATATATATATATATATATATATATATATATATATATAAAATATGAATTTATCATTTTTCAAACTTAAATTTTACATTTTTTAATTAGTTAAATTTAATCAGTCAATGAGTATAAGACGACATTTGGGCTGTTACCAAACAAATGAAATCAGTATCAACAAAATTCATCTTTGCAATACAGAGGAGAAACAGAAGCTGCATCTGAAGTCGAACAGATATATTTACCCACTGTTTAACGCAGCTTTGAGGGACATGGAATGCTTTAACCTGCAGTTACAAATGAATAATGTTTTGATACATAAAACCTTGAATACTGATATTTTAAATTATTTTAAAAATAAAAAAAAAACTGTAAATTTGAAATTAAAACCGCCAGTAGGTGGCAGCAAGTCACTGTTAATAAGCGAGTCATCGTGATTGTTTTTGGTATTGGTGGTTTTGGTAAATTTCTCTTTCACTTGCCCGTCCAAAACATTCACTTGTCCCGGACAAGCATTAATGTCAAGCCCTGAGATGATACAGATTTACGTCATGATTCAGTGAAATGGGTCTGCTGTATCTGCTTCAGTCTTTTGATTTTGGTCGTTTTGTTTTTGCATCTAGAAAATGTGAATGAAAACAAACAAATGGAGGAAAAAAAAAAATACAGTTGTTGAGAATGCCAATGGATCGATTATGTGGTTGATTTGGCACAGGCAATGATTCTCAGCAGAGCACACATGTCCAGTCACCTGACTGTCCAGCATCTGTTCTATGTGTCACAGATATGCGAAGAAGGACGCTGACCTGGCCAGCACTCAGGCCCGGCTGAAGGAAGCTGAAGCCCTGCTGAACTCTAGAGAGGCGGCGCTGAACACTGCTGTGTCTGAGAGGAAGGCTCTGGAGAGCACTGTAACAGACCTGCAGCTCCACATCCAGGAGGTACAGCAGCAACACATCTACAGCTTCATTTACATGCACCCAAATAATCTATATTCTAGGGGTGTAACGATAAATCGATTAATGGATCGATTCTGTGAATTTTTTTTTTTTTTTTTCCTAATGCATCATGATTCTCTCTTGAATCGATTCTGAACTTAGTTTTCAACAGCAGATGGCGCTGTAGGCTAGTTTTTAACCGCCCACTCAAATGCTCACGAAGAAGACCGCTTGTGCGTTCAACTAAGTGGTTAAATGTACTTGCACCTCGGTTTTTATGCTTTTATGACACAAGATTAATGTAAACACAACCCACTGTGAACACTCTTGTAATTCGCTTCAACCTTTTTGAGCTTTATGAGTGATTATTTTAAGTTCGAGTGGTTTGTGTGTAAGGAACTGAAAGCAAGCTGTTTCTAAAGCATGCAGTGCCGTCTGCTGTTAAAATTAAGCTCAGAATCAATTTTGCGATGCATTAGGAAAATCACAGTATCGATCCATTAATCGATTTATCGTTACACCCCTACTATATTCTATAGTCAGTAGGGCTGGGTATCGTGTTAGATACTTTTTAGGCATCAACCAGATTGCTTCGATACCATTCGTTACACTCAGATAACGTGGCTCACCTGTGAGGCGGTAGTGTGAAAGCGTCCCAACATCTTTAAGGCTACGTTTACACTGGTGCGTTTCT
>JAFVLL020025345.1:0-40000 GCA_021397915.2 Tor tambroides | reverse complement strand
ATGTTTTAATTCAATTCATTATTATAATGTAGTATTACACATTCAGAGGTTTTTCATGGACTGTACAGTAACATGAAGCCTCGAGGTTTGAATAAAATGTCACCATCTCTTTTTAATCGCACACTGTTGCTCTACAGTCAGACTGAAGCCCTGTTTGGACAGGAGTGCTTTTACAAGGGTGGATGGAGTAATGTAATTTTACAACAGGACGTCTGTAATGTTAATGCGCAATTCGCACGGGATTAGAAATCTCAGTAAAACTACCAGAAGTGGTAGTTTCTCCTTGTCTTCGTGTGTGTGTGTGTGTGTGCCACATCAAATAATTTAATTAAATTCTGATAGGATTCTGTTGGCAGTAGGCTCTATCCTAAAGCTAAACAGAGGTCTTGTGTCTCTAACAAGTACTTTTGACCACCTTTTTGATCTGAATGGTATTAGTTGTCATATGCGGTAAGCACTTGAGGTTTGCCACAGACTTGTCCTGCTGCCTAGAACGCAAATGCATGCTGCTTCAAGCGCCTCCGTACTTGAAAATCCATGGAAAACTACTTTTAAACTGGAAATGACGGAATATGTACATATTTACAGCTGGTCTATTTGCATTGGATTAGCATTATCTGACATTGTCCATAATGATTACTGAGAACACATTCAGACGGGACTAAATTCACTGAGAAGCTCTGGTAATGATTACTTTACTGCACCTCTTCATGTAAAACTAATCCTGTCTGAATAGCGCTTTAATAGGTGCCCATCTGCAGTGCTTAGGAATAAACTTATTTACTAATGATTTTTTTTTTTTTTAATGTCCATATAGTGTGTTTTTAAGTTTTAGTTTAGTAAACTAATTTAAAATAATAAATGTTGCCTTTTTAAAATTTTCATTAGGTGTCAAATTATTTTTTGTATTTAAGTTATATTGATGTCATAACTTGCACAATATATTTAGCCTTTTCCCTGTATCTCACAATTTTGTGCCCGAAATTGACTGAATTTTGTTGATAAACATGAATATGTACACCTAATGAGCAGCAGTCATTTCAGCATGAAAAATGTATCAATTTTTTTTCATCTGAAAATGAAAGTTTATGCAAGTAAATTGAATTTTTGTTTATTACTTTGAGTAATATTTGTTTTTGTTTTGCTAGATAATTATGCAGGTTTCATAAATTTAGATTGAATTTATAACTCATGATTGCTCAACAAAGCAAATCAGGAAGGATGAGAGCGTGTGTGTGTGTGGTTGTGTAGAGTCATTTGTAATTAAACTGATCAATTTTGAAAAGGAGTAAATGTAGTAATAACATTTAAAAAGTTCTCATTTTTCACATTTTTAAATTTGCACATTCCACTCATTGAGAAACTGCTGATCGGTACAATATGGTTTTAGTTGAAAAATATGAAGTTATTATGATTGTTTATTAAAGTAACGATTCAGAATGTGAAAATAGTGTACTGAATTTAAAGGCACTGAGGGTTAAACTCATTTGCTGTTGGAGCTTATCATTGTTTGCTCCCTCCTAAAATCATAGCATGTCTTAGCAGGTAAAATCTCTTATATACTGAATTTCCACAAAGAGAGAATAGCTTCATTTGTCAAACATATTATGCGGCCCTTCACTTAATGTGGAAAACTTGATGTGGCCCTCGAGTCAAAACGTTTGCTCACCCCTGAATTATAGTAAAGTTCTAAGCAGTTAGATTTGATTACGTTGCTGTTTTCTTGTTTGTCTTTGATCAGGCGCGTGCGTGGCAGGATCAAATCAGTGAGCTGGAAGCGGCTCTGAGCCGTGAGAAGGATTTGAGCCGCAGGTTACTGGCAGAGAAAGAGCGAGAGATCGCAGAGATCAGAGCCAAGATGCAGCAGCAGCTGGATGAGTACGAGCAGCTGCTGGACGTCAAGCTGGCGCTGGACATGGAGATCAACGCCTATAGGAAGCTGCTGGAGGGAGAGGAGGAAAGGTGACCAAACATGTCTGAATGAGTAGTAATTAAGGACTGGCAGTTTGTTTCTACACACTAATGGTCAGGGATGTAACGATGCTAGCAATATCGCGATAGCAAAACTGTCTCGATATTATCGTGGTCACATGGTGATATGAAACGATACTGCAAAAAGTGTCATTTTTAAAATTTCACCTTCTTGCTTTAACATAAAAGGTCTTTAAAGTTGTGTTTTGGGCCAGTATGCTTTGGCACAGTATGTCAAATGAACTAAAACCGAAAGCACAATATGGCTTAATCCCTTCATCGAGTCTGTTTTTGCTGTGCGTTTGGGTTCACTAGGTTTCACTAGATTTGTAGAGAAATGTTTTTGTAAGCCTGTTTTCACTGAAGCTTGAGTTTTCCTTCAAAATAAAAGCTCTACTGCCGTTTCAGTCAAAATATAAGCTTAAAAGCACAGTATGAATTTGAAAGTTGTTTTCTAATTTGTTTGGCTTCCTAAAACACCAGTGTGAATGTAATTTAGAATGAGACAGTATATCAAATAAAAAGAGGGTTGAGTCCCCTTTAAAGTGCAGGTACAAGTCAATTCACTGACTTTTTTCTGACTTAAGTTTTCTTAGTTAAGAACATGGGTTGGAGCTCTTAATTTTCAACTCTCAATGTGCATTAGATAGAATAATTAAACTAAACTTTTTTTTTTTTTTTTTTTTAAATATAAGTATTGCAATAAATATTGTACCGTTACATCCCTACTAACGGTTGACCCGGTCTCTGTCAGGCTGAAGCTGTCTCCCAGCCCCTCGTCTCGTGTGACGGTGTCTCGGGCGTCCTCCAGTCGCAGCGTTCGCACCACCCGCGGGAAGAGGAAGCGTGTGGATGTGGAGGAGTCTGAGGCCAGCAGCAGCGTCAGTATCGCTCACTCTGCGTCAGCCACTGGAAACGTCTGCATCGACGAGCTGGATGTGGATGGGAAGTTCATCCGCTTGCACAACAACTCTGAGCAGGTGTGTCTGTCTGACTGCAGGCACACAAACTCATTTTTAGCATTCAGAACGTGATCTGAAGAGTGGCTGGACTGCATGTTAAAACGTTTGAGTGCATGAGTAGTGATAGTCAGGTTATAAATCAAAGGCATTAGATAAACTTTTCCACTCAAATAATTGAACTTCCTACAAGACTATGTATGCATGTAGATCTGTGTGGTGTCTGCAGAAAAATTCTAATTAAGGTGGAGTGATTTTAAAAGCTTTGTAAGTGGAAATGAAGAGATAGTAAAACGTAAAGGACCTAAAATAGAACCTTGGGGGACACCAGTATGAATAGTGCCAACCTCAAGCCTGTAA
Source organism: Tor tambroides (assembly GCA_021397915.2). Classification (NCBI taxonomy): domain Eukaryota; kingdom Metazoa; phylum Chordata; class Actinopteri; order Cypriniformes; family Cyprinidae; genus Tor; species Tor tambroides. The sequence continues at coordinate 36,710 of JAFVLL020025345.1, read as the reverse complement.
CCACTCATGGAAATAAATTGGCTACGATAAAGGTCTAAAGCAATGTAACGAAGTCCCAGAAACACCAAAGAACATTTCAAGATGGGTGAGTTAAAAACTATGATCAAGAGACCATCAATAAATCACTGGTGATCTTGACCAAGGCTGCTTCTGTCCTGAGAAGTTTTCAGAATCCAGATTGATTTTTAATAGTAAACAATAGGGCTGGGACAATAAATCAATGCGTTGCGATTCGTGGATCGATTCTGCGATTTTTCTGAATGCATCATGATTCAAGGGAAAATTGCAATGCATTCAGAAAATCTCAGAATTGACGCAGAATAATTACTTGATTCACTTTATTGTCCCAGCCCTAGTAAATGATTATACAGATTGGAGGCAACAAATTCTAGGATTTTTGCTAGAAATGGAAGATGTGAAATGGGACGAAAGTTGGTGTGTATGTGTGTGTGCCTTTTGTAAACTCCTGCCAGTCACTGTGCTTTGAAACAGCTAATGTTGCATGAAGTTGATTCACAAAGCTGCCGTTTTTTTTGTTTTTGTTTTGTTTTTTCTCTTTCTGTTCAGTCTATCATTGTGTTGTGTTGTAGTAATTAACTGAAGGAAACTCCATTTTCTGAATAATTTTCAGGATCAGCCCATGTCAGGATTTCAGCTGATCAGAACTATCGGTGATGTTTCTGCTACGTATAAATTCACTGCCAAATACGTCCTGAAGGCTGGACAGAAAGTAACGGTATGTACTGACACTTTGTCAAAGAATATGAATAAAACACTGTCTCTTTGCTGCCGTTCGCTCGTCTCCTATAGTTTCTGTTGAGTGAACGCTGTTGATTTTTGTCAGATCTGGGCGTCTAATGCGGGTGTGAGCTCCAACCCTCCTGCTGACCTGATCTGGAAGAACCAGAGCTCTTGGGGGAGCGGAGAAAACATTAAAGTGCTTCTGCTGAGCCCAGAAGGAGAGGTGATACTGTCGCTCTGTGTGATGTTTTATCATCCCTCTGATTTGTCATATTTTAGACACTTGTTTTCACATGGCCAGTAGAGGGCAGCATTGGCTCTGTTCTGAAGTGTCCCTGTCCCTATAGGAAGTAGCTGTGAGGAGCACAGTATTCAAGACTGCAGTGGAAGAAGAGGAGGAGGAGGAAGAAAAGGAAGCTGAAGTCATTGAGGAGCGTTTCTTTCATCAGCAGGTCTGTCGTCAAAGCACACATCTGCTTTGAGTGTGTGTGTGTGTGTGTGAGAGAGCTGTGGCTCAGTGTTCTGCTCTATATATTTCCACAGGGAGATCCTCGTACCGCCAAGAGAGGTTGTGAGATCATGTGATCAACACTACAGCCAATCGGAGCTGCCAGCCGAACCACCATAAAGCTTCCTGTGTAGTCTGTTTTCTGAGTGAAATCTTTTCTTTTGGTTTTTATTATTTTGAATTATGCTTTTTAAAGTTTTTCCACTTCAGATTGTTTGTGAAATGTTTATCAGCTTAAATCAAACGAACCAAATGTTTTTCTTTACATTTGTAAGTTGTAACTGTGAGGACTCTTTTTCTAGACTCATCCACATCAGATTCTGTGACTAACACCTGTTTTATTTTGTTTTTTAATCATGTTTATATTAATTTTATAAGATGGCATTTTAGGTCTCTTTTATAGGCACTGTTTTTATAATGGCTCATAGTTTTAGTGAGGTTATTGCAGACAGTAGGCACATTTGCATGCAAGTTTGAATTATATTGAAGTTTGTCATTGTATTTAAAGCAGCTGTTCAGAAGTAATTCACTACATGATCACAGATCTCTTCGGCAGCCAGACGTCACTCGTCATCAGAGCTCAGGAACATGTAGCACAAGTGTCTGGTTTTTACCCTGCAGAGCTGGACGAGTGAGTGTTTTGTGCGTGCGAAGTGTCCAGTCTCAAACCGCTGAACAGATGCAGGTTTGGTCTTTCTCTTTGACTGTATGTTGGCTCTCTGATGCTGCACGTCTCCATCAGGGTCGTGTCGATTGATAAACACTGCCGGCTAATATGATCACTGCGTGTGGCGTCGAAGCTATTAAACCTCAAGATTCAGTACTGTATTTTTTTTACAGATCCGATTGTCAGAGCTGAAGTGCTATTTTGTACTGCTTTGTCTGTACTATCTAACAAACACTAGCCTTACGCATTATTTTGATTTGATTTAATCTTATTTTAATTGTCACATGCATGCTTTGTTTTGCTGCAGCCTTTATATTTCAAATGATCACATAAAGTGTTGATTGAATGTATTTTCAGGGCTTTCTCTTTCATTTAGTCAATGTGTTATTTGTGAACATTAGGAGATGTTACAAAGTTAAGAAAAGCCCTCAGCAGCTCCTCTGCTTTATTTCAAGTCATGAAAGCACAGCTCCTACTTGAATGATATTATTTGTTATATTTTTTTTGTCTTGCATTGCATAATGAAACGGGTCAAGCTCAGTGCTGATTCATTTTCTTCAAACTGGAATTGTGGGTGACTGGAAGACACCATAATTATTTGAAGTGCTCTATTATTGCACACTAACTTTGTACTTAATATACTAAAAATGATTCTTTAGTACTTAAGATCATCTAAGTACTCAACTGCTATTTTGGGAAACCAAGTATATGAACTAAAATGTGCTTTTAACATCTGTATTTAAAAAATGTATAGATCTTAAGTACTAAAGAATCATTTTTAGTATGTTAAGTACAAAATTGGTGTGCAAAAATAAAGCACTCGAAGTACACTGGTGCACACTTGATGCATTCTTCAAAATAAGCCAAATGAAGGTTTCTGCAGTGGCTCATATGTGCTGCCTTCTGAGAGAGCAGGGTCAGAGAAAACAACACTCGAGTTAAACCTTCATCAGATCTCCAGACGTTATTGAGCTGCTTCAGTGGCTTTATCCAGACGCTTCTCAAGCAGCGCTGAGTTCACACGATGCATCATCAGAAACTGTCCATTTAAATGAAAGACGGGGATGTCGTATCGGTATCTGTTAAACCAGACTCTGTTCTCCGGAAGGGTGATGTCCACCTCCTGCAGCTCAAACTGACAGAAAACACACACGATCAAAAGGAGACGAGGGGAGTGTGAGCAGCATAAACACACTACCTGTGTCCCTAAGAACTAGCTTCACCAACTAGCAATAGACAAGGGGTAATCAGGCTTACTTTTCATATTCACATTAGACCAATCAATCTTTTTCTAACTGAATTAAAAAAGTTATGACCAGTCTTGAAGCAAAAAATGAGAAGACTAGTCTAAGCAGGTTATGCCCCCAGATCTTACCCTGTGTTTATAGGGCTCCAGTGCTTCTTTGGCTTCATCACACAGAGGACAAGGATCCTGAAACAGCCATGGAACAAGACATTTCTCAACTTCTGTTCATGCATCTTCAAAGAGCACCACGGATGCAAGAAGTTTTGGGTTTTTTTTTTTTTACCAGTAATGTTAGATATTGTACGTCTTTTATGATGCATTGGCTTTACTGGATGTTAAAAGCACTATGCTATTAGAGATGCTACAGAGATGTTGCATTTATCAGCCATTTCTTACTAAAGGAACTCTGATGCAGATGATTCTTAGATAGTGTAACATTAATAGTGTGTACCTTAGTGAAGAGCGTGAGGAGGGGCAGCGGCGACCGGAAGTGCTGTCTGACCGCAAGAGTAACTCTGGACAGCAGCATGACTGAAAACACAGCAGAAACATTCATATACACTCATCATCATCACCTCACAGTGTGTTACACTCATGCAACGCACACTTACACTCTCGCACCCTAGTAAGCGGACTACTTAGACATCATCGTGTTAGCGCTTATGACGCTTAAGTGAGACGTTATCTGGACTTCAGGCAATGATGGTGAATGTCAATAAACACTAGGTTTTCTGATAGATTATTTTAGTCATTTTAGATAAGAAGACGACAAACTAGACTGTTTAAAGACTCTTACCAATGGTAATTATTACGCGCCGGAAGCTGCTCACCGGAAGTAGGCGTATCGCGGAGGAGCTCCTATGACTGCAGTTTTGTGACTACAGGGATAAATAAATCTCTGTATTTATTTATTTATAACATGACAACTTTGCAATACAAGAGAGGCAATAAAATACATGAAGAAAAACGCAAAGGGAAATAAATAAATTGAAGTATCGAGACAATAATATATGGAGCGAAAATAAATGACTACTCTAAAATATTTTGACATTAAGTCTTTCTATATCAATTCGTCAGATACTTAAACCAGAGGATGAGTTACATGGCAGTCAAAAAGTTTTTGAACAGTAAGATTTTTAATGTTTTTTTTTTTTTTAAAGAAGTCTCTTCTGCTCACCAAGCCTCATTTATTTGATCCAAAGTACAGCAAAACAGGACAATTTTGAATAGTTTTACTATTTAAAATAACTGTGTTCTATTTGAATATATTTTAAAATGTAATTTATTTCTGTGATCTGCAGCTGTATTTTCAGCATCATTACTCCAGTCTTCAGTGTCACGTGATCTTCAGAAATCATTCTAATATGCTGATTTGCTGCTCAAGAAACATTATTATTATTATTATTATTATTATCAATATTTAAAATAGCTTTTACACGATTCTTTGATGAATAGAAAAATCCAAACATTATTTTTACATTATTATTATTATGTTGAAAACAGCTGAGTAGAATTTTTTCAGGTTTCTTTGATGAATAGAAAGTTTGGAAGAACAGCATTTATCTGAAATAGAAATCTTTTGTAACATTATAAACGTCTTTATCATATAAAGCATCCTTGCTAAATAAAAGTATTCATTTCTATAATTTCTTTCTCATATATATATATATATATATATATATATATACTGACTCCAAGCTTTTGAATGTGTAGTAAATTAGCTCAAAAGGGAATTGTATGTGAATAATTACATTTAATTATGATTAATTACAATTATTTATATCGGCTGGCAGTAATAACTGTAGCAGAATTAAATTGCCATCATCTGATCTGTTCATCCAGCGAACATTCAGCGTAAGTTCATATCAACTCTAAGAAAGGATATTTTCTTGGACACAGAAAAAACTTTCCTATTAATGCATTAGAGCATGTAGTGAGGGTCAAAATCGTAAAGAGACATTAATTTGCAAGGCAGAACCAGAAACTCATGTAATTTGTGCACACGACTTTTATTAACTAAACGCTAACACACATAACTAATCTAAACAAACAAACGAATAAACATACACTCACGTGTACATAAGAGGAGCTAAAGTGGATGAACAAAGCCATTAGAGAAACCAGAGAATGCAGTTATGAAAGAGTCAGTTAACCACCTGAATAAAACCATCAGCGCTGTTTATAACGGGGTCTATAACTTATAGTAAACCTCTGTTTCGTTTAGTTAAATGCACAATACTTGCTTTGCCTTGTGTGTCCGTATGCAGTCTCAGATGAAAGTTCTGATGGTTTGAAGGTTTGGTGGTGTTGGAGTTCTTCAAGTTCTTCCGGGTTTGAAGGGTGATGAACTCCAAAAGATGTTATTCTGGCTTGGTGGTAACTGGGAGTTTCTTCCCAGGTAGAAAGGGAAAAAGAGCTAAGAAAGAGATCTGCTGAGGATCCCTGGTTGAATGGAAAGTCAAGGCCGCAAGGCCTGGCACAAAAACTTAAGGGTCCAGAAGAGTCCTAGCTCACATCTTCATCTTCTCAGAATCTAACAGATCCAGGTGTCACTGATGTGAGAGTTTTATCTGATATAGAGGTCACACCTCTGGGTGTCAAAGAGCCAGTGGAGTCCTGAACCTTTGGAGGGAAAGTTTTACGACTCTTTGTCTCTTAACATGGTCATTTGCATAGGTAATTCGCCTGGGGTTAATGCACAAACTACTAAAGATTCTTAGGACACTAATATGTTGCATAGGTATCAACATGTAATATTCACTCTCAATTAGATCATCCGAAGACGAATTGATAAGATGGTATAAGTGAGGTGATATTAAACAGTGATCTATCATAAGCATGCATAAAACAGTATACAATAAACAAGAACAGTAATAATATACACAATGACCTGAAGATATGTGTGTTCATTCAAAGAAAGGTTTTTCTATGGATTAATTAGAGAAGAGTCCATTTTTATGGCATAATGTCTTTTTCCTAAGGGGATATGAAGTGAGTGTTGCTCTGCCCGCATTCCTTTGAGCAATAAAACAAGTGTTATCAGATCGGATGCCATGGAACCAGGTTTGTTAAATCAAATGAAAAATTGTGTCTGATTGGTCCAAATTGCTACAATGGTATAGTGTATTATGTTACAAAAGTTTTTTATTCCAGATAAAAGTTGATCTTTGGATCTCTCCATTCATCAAAGAATCCTGAAAAAAATGTAAACAACTGTTTTAAATATTGATGAAGATAATAATAATAATAATGTTTTTGAGCAGCAAATCAGAAAATTAGAATGACTTCTGAAGGATCATGTGACTGGAGTAATGATGCTGAAAATTCAGCTGTAAAATCACAGGAATAAATTACATTTTAAAATAGCAAAAAATGTTTTAAATAGTAAAATTATTTCAAAATGTTACTGTTTTGCTGTACTTTGGATCAAAGTGCAGGATTGATGAGCAGAAGAGACTTCTTTAAAAAAAACATCTTACTGTGCAAAAACTTTTGACTGCTAGTGTATGTTTAAACAGCTCCACACTGCACATGTTGCAAAGAATCATTCAGCAATTTCATTTAGCCTATTTTAAGAATGACCCTCTTTTAGTTCATTGCTTACACGTGTTCTATTCAGAGGAGGTAGATCTAGATCAGGACTGGAGCAGTGCTTTAGTTTGTTTTCCCCGCATATAAACACTGGAGATGGCGCCACTTCTCCTCATCGAAACAGTGTTGCCAACTAATTTTCAGGGGAAGTTGCTAAAGGAAGGTCAATTTGTTGCTAAATGACGTTGTGTTGTCATTGCGTAATGACGTCATTACGTAATCACCACGCAAAATTGTCACTACTGTACATCAAATCTCAGCAAAAAATATATTTTATATATGTTCATTTAGATTTGTTTGTAGAATAATATAAATGCATAATATAATATTAAAACATAAATCCCTGTATTTTAAACACAACATTGAATTATTGAACACTTACACATTTTTGAATGATTAAAATGTAAGGTTTTTGTTCTTAATAGCTTGTAAACTAGTAAAACTACAAATTCTGAACAGTTATAGTTTTAAGCAGTGTATTAGTAGTTAGTTAGTGTGCTACACTCTAAGAAAAGTCTGTAAAAATATGGCACAATCTACTATGTTAATATGAAGGAATTTTCCATATTGATTTTTCCACAGGTTTTTTTTTTTACCTGCATTTTTAATTATGCATTGTATTTTGTGTTTTTGAGTTACAGGGTTACAATGGATAATGGATAACATAAATGGATAACATAAATAGAGTAGGCTACTAACTGATCAGCAATCACAGGTACAAGCTCCTACCAGGGTGTATCATAAATTAACATTTATTCAATTATTATTAAATTGAACAACTGCAAATAGCAGCTAACTTAATTCACATGATGTGTGTACTTCTAGGCATCTTTAGTTTCCTCTTTTAGCGTAATTTAGATGGAAAATGTGTGCCTGCTCCTATTGGCTGCTTCCCTCTGACGTCACCGTAGAGTTGCGTTTCTGTCGCGTCGCGTCGCGTCAGGGCTCATCACTCGATGCTTTGCGCTTCTGTGAAACTATTCTACCGAAACAGACGCTCATCTTAGCGGATCCCATGAGTTTGGACCGAACGCAAACTTTTGTTTAGAAGTGGTAAGTCACTTTGCATTATATAATCTGCTTTAGGAATGAAGCATTTTGAAACAATGTAACTATTCGGACTAAAGCGACTCCTAGTTTAGTCCTAATGTACAGTTTTTTTCAACTGCTTACTTACACACAAAATCTTTACTTGTCTCTCAATTTCTGAAACCTGACACTCAAACACCAAATCTGCAAAAAATACGCTAATTCTTGGCCTTTGACTTGAGTTTTCAATTTTATAAAACACTTTTTGCAAAACACAACACAACACACAGTTCTCTATGTAACACACACAGATCTAACAGGAATTAATATTATGGCAAAGCTGTTTGCAGATATTTGCTTTTGAGATGTGTTTTTGAGAAGAGGCAAAGTTTTGAAAATGTGTGTATAAGTGTAATAAAGTCAAATGCATTAGATTTAATAGAAATATTTTTTAAAATGTTGAGAAATTTTTAGGTGTCAGGATAAAACTGTTATTTATGTGTGTTTAAACATCTTTCCCTGAATGTCTTATTGTTGTTTGGCTGCTGTGTTCATCTCAGGCTTACATACACTCTCACACATCAGTCTGTGATGCTGCTGGAAGAGAAAGTGTGTGTGTGTGTGTGTGTGTGTGTGTGTGTGCGCGTGTGTGTTTGTGTGTGTTTGTTTGTGTGCTTGTTTTGACTATACTTGTGATGACCAAATGTCCTCATATACACTAGCAGTCGAATGTTTTTGGAAAGTACGATTTTGAATGTTTTTAAAGAAGTCTCTTCTGCTCACCAAGCCTCATTTATTTGATCCAAAGTACAGCAAAAACAGTAAAATTTTGAAATCTTTTTACTATTTAGAATAACTGTTTTCTATTTGAATATATGTTAAAATGTAATTTATTTCTGTGATCAAAGCTGTATTTTCAGCATCATTACTCCAGTCTTCAGTGTCACATGATCCTTCAGAAATCATTCTAATATGCTGATTTGCTGCTCAAGAAACATTTATTATTATTATTATTATTATCATCAATATTTAAAATAGTTTTTAGAGGATTCTTTGATGAATAGAAAAATCCAAACATCAGCAATTATCTGAAATAAAAAGCTTTTGTAACATTATACACTATACCATTCAAAAGCTTCGAATCAGTATAATTATAGAAAATTGTAGAAATTAATATTTTAATTTAGCAAGGATGCTTTAAATGGATCAAAAGTGATGATAAAGTCATTTATAATGTTACAAAAGATTGCTATTTCAGATAAATGCTGTTCTTCTGAACTTTCTATTCAAAGAAACCCAAAAAAATTCTACTCAGCTGTTTTCAACATAATAATAATAATAATAAATGTTTTTTGAGCAGCAAATCAGCATATTAGACTGATTGACTATGTGACTGGAGTAATGATACTGAAAATTCAGCTTTGAATTTGTGTCCTCACTAAGATAGCCAAACAAACATGAGTGTGTGTGTGTGTGTGTGTGTGTGCGCGCGCAGTGATTTTATTGAGCGGCTCTTATATGCAGCAATGTGTTTCTTGTATGATCTTGTTCCTGTGATTATTGTATTATGCGTCTGTTTGTTAAGCCGAGCGGTCTGATGCTCCATCTGCTTGCAATAAAAGCAGCATTATTCCCATCATAATTACAGGGTTTGTCATAGACCAATGTTTCTGAGAGACAAAAATAAGTAGCTGAGAAAGTTTCACATCCTTCGGCGGCGCAGCTGAACGGGGATCTTGTCTTCCACTGAGCTGATGAACGCTTGACATGAAGTTACTAACCTCCCTATAGGCCTGGTATAAAATCTCATTATGGTTTGGTCGATGACAAGAACAAACTCCATGCATTCATACCTTGGATTTATACTCCATGTATTTATACCCGTTTCATCATGCTAGTTTCTGAACAGACTGTTGTTTTTAGGAGCTGGTCTGAAAGCAGCGTTACAGATATAATGAATCGACATAGATATTATATCATTGTCCTATTATTCAAACTATTGTTAACTAGATTGTGAAGTGTATGTGTAATTTAAATTGTGTTTTAAATACTTCTCTAATGATCATTTTAGTTGGTTGTACAGTTTGGCTGGCAATGGACAGCTCCAAAGCCTGTCCCATGAACATTTCTCCATTTTTCCCTAAAGAAAATCAAAAGAGTAATATTTAGCGACCTACAGAATGTTCATTTTTTTGCATATTATTGCCGCTTACAAAGACACCAGTGTGATTTTTTTTTTTTTTTTTTTACAAACTATGAATGCTTTTCCTAGTATGTCTATGAATCTGAGTGTCTGAAACCTAAAATAAGCATTATGCAGTTATGTGCATTGAGTTCTTCTCCAGAATCTGTCCTAAAAGATCCAGATGGGTTTTATTTGCTGTTGTGTTTGTTCAGGACCATTGCATTAGTCTTGTGCAAAAGAGATTGAATCTAAATGCTGAAAGGGACAACAGCGTTTGGAGTTGAGCTGAGGCGTGTGTTGATTGACAGGGACATGTGTGTGTGTTTATTGGCCATTTGAGAGAAAGCTGTGACGTCAGTGACCTACAAAGACCAGTCCTCCACTCCAAACCCCACCTCCATCTGCTTTATGATGCTTTCGAGCTTTAGCTGCAGAGTCACTAAAGGCCAGTGCAAACCGTCTTTTGGTGGATGCAGTGATTTGATGCATTTGTTGGAGTTTCCCTTTCAGATGCAACATTCAGATGCTTTGCAGTGTTTAAAGAAACGTTTGCATGCTCAGACTCTAGTGCGATCATCCCTGTAACGCTCACTCACTTGTGCACAGTAGTGCCGCACTATATGCACACTACATAGGGCACTAGCATCTCATTTCTCCATTGGCCGAAGGCAAGTTCTTTGCCTCCACATCATGAATTAAACTGTGTAATGCACAGGATTATGCCTTACATGATACATATTGTTCACTGAATGCTGGATCAACTACAAAGTACTTCAGCTACACTAAAAAACTTTGAAACAAGTTCCATTCAGAAATGACTAGTTTTGCAAAGAATTACAAAGAATTGGCAAGTAACTCCATTTATTTCATACTGAGTATAGTTCAAATTTATTGTCATATTTAATGACATATCGCTCAAGACTTACTGATGTAAAAAATATAATTAAACTTTATTTGGAGTGCTACTTCGGCATAATGCACATTTCTTAAACCTAAAGTGTGCATTAATGTCACTATTATGATCTTTGAATGATATCGGTCTTTTAAAGCAAGATATTTAAAGTGTACCTAAAGTATACTTGCAATAGTTCCACTTTAGCACAATCAAATATACTTCAGTATATCTTTAGCTGGACTTCAGCACAACTTCTGCACAATTAAAGTGCATTAAGTGCAAAATGAGTTGTTCCAGTTTAGCAGAATTTAAGTATACCAAAAGTACAATTGCAGGGTATAAGTGCATAAATATGTAAAAGTATACTTAGTATGAAATAAATGCATTTCAAATACATAAGATATTTATTTTTCACTAGGGACACAATGAATTAAACAAGAAATGTTGAAGGTGATAGACTGAAATAGTATTTTCTTGTAAAACATGCTTTATTTACAACTTCAAAAACTGATTATTATTTTTTTTACAGTTGCAAACAGTTATGATTGTATTTGCATACATATTCTTAGACGTCATGTCCTCACGTTAACATTTCAAATAAACCTTTCATATGTAGTCACAGCCCTATCCACTATTACAGTTCAGAGAGGAATATAATAACCTCTCATGTGCTTTACAGTCACAGCTTATTGTATGAATGCTGTGGAGGATTGTATGTGAGTTTCATCCTCTTCCTCTCTCAGATTAAGAGTGTAATGTTATATTTCTCCCTGGAGTGCTCTTTAAGTGCACTAGACGTGTATCTGGTAGACACAACAGTGGTTTCCACAGAACATGTGTCTCACCTCTCAGCGCTCACTTTCACTGAAAGACTGACTGATGAGTGAAGCAGATGCTGTCTGAACACCTGTTCCCATCAACTGTGCTGCTGCTGGAGACACTTAACAGACAACACACTTTGCATGAGCCCCCTGAGTAGTGCTGGTCTCTCAGTGCTCTCTCTGACCGCGCTGACCGCACGCTCCAGAGGAGACACCATACTCATCTGAGGGCTTCTGGTTACTGTGGGGTCAGCTTTTAGACTCCAGAAACTGCATTGGAAGCATATGTGACCCTGGAGCACAAAACCAGTCTTAAGTCGCTGGGGTATATTTGTAGCAATAGCCAAAAATACATTGTATGGGTCCAAATTATCCATTTTTCTTTTATGCCAAAAATCATTAGGATATTAAGTAAAGATCATGTTCCATGAAGATATGTAGTGAATTTCCTACCATAAATATATCAAAACTTAATTTTTGATTAGTAATATGCATTGCTAAGAACTTCATCTGAACAACTTTAAAGGTGATTTTCTCAATATTTAGATTTTTTTGCACCCTCAGATTCCAGATTACACAGGTTATATCTCGACAAATATTGTTCATCATAACTAAACTATACATCAGTGGAGCTTATTATTCAGCTTTCAGATGATGTGAAACTTATGACTTATGGTTTTGTGGTCCAGGGTCACAGGTTTTCAGCAGATGAGGGTCACGTTTCCGCTTCAGTCTTCTTTAAAGTCAAGTCAGTCACCTTTATATATAGCGACAACACAGATTGTGTCAAAGCATAGTATCAGAGAGAGGACAATGAAATCACCTGTTTGTAGTTAAAGTCAGTCAGAGCTGGACATTATGAAGTATTTTACTGTACTCAAATAAATTTAAAGCATCTGTATTTTTATCAGAGTGTTTTCTTTGAAAATTTTCACATTACATTCCAAAGCATATTGTTTTAATACTGCATTGAATACATAAATAACAATGTTTTTTTGTTTTTATCATTTAGAATATTAGAAATATAGTATTTTTCTGTACCTCAAGAAATCTGAATTACTTGAGAAAGTGTAAGAAAGTACTAGATTTAATTTAATTAAGTACTAAACGATATTTAATATGAAACGGCAGTAAAAGTATAATATTATGCTTTGGAATGTTATCAGGTAGTTTTCAGTTGAAAACACTGATAATGTATTATATTTGTGTGTATTATATCTACTTATATTTATTATACTTTGCTTTTTTTATGGGATAAGTTACCTTTTGTTTTTTTTTATGTTTAGAAGCACTTTTGAGTTGCATTTTATGAAAAGCATACAAATAAATTCACTTACTTACTTACTTACTGATGATCCCTCGCTTCAAGGCCGCTTGTACTCAGCACTCGAATGGACTTAAAGGCTACAGACAGAAACTGGCTATTTACATGTCTAAGGCCTTATGAATGAAACACTGCTAATTTACAGAATACAATATGTAAGAAATATATACATAAGTTGAGTGCATGAGCTTTACTTATACTCTCCCACTGATTCCGCTTCGCCGCGCCCGGCTTCACTGAATGGACACTTACATACGGAAACTTAATCATTTACATCCTTCTAGATTAAAACACTCCGGTGAATCAACACAATACCATTAGAAGAACATATTAAAGACGTAAAATAAGTGCTTATGAGTGCTTGTGAGATATTCTGTGTTTAACTGAGCAACGCGTCGCGTCTCGATCGCTCGCGCTGCGGAGCACGTTGATTCTGGCTTCTCAGCGCTGGAATGTTCAATCACATACAAGATTATTTCAAAATACATGATAGCTTGGCGAATATAATCGAAAACATTCGTTTATGTCTCACATTTGTAAACATTCAAACATTTGTAATGGTTAAAAAAACATTGACCATTTCATCTTAATGTTGTTCAGAGATGAAGGCTATAATGCTAATGTTGTCCACACGAGGGAGCCACAGGATATCAAATCATTCAAGATCTATTCAAACAGTTTGAAAATGTTTAAGCGACTAAATAAAAAATGCATATAAATTTATTATATTTTCATAACCTTTAATAAAGCCCAATATAGTAGCAAAAACTGTCATCTCCTAAATACCATTACTTTTTTAATCTTCATTTTAATGGTATTGACAATATATTTCTGAAGTTATCACACATAACCGAATGTACGTCCAAGGGACACTATATTAGTTATCTATTTTCATATTGTGCATATAATAGTACTCACATAAGGACTCATAATTTACTTGAAAAGAGACACGTCCATTGTGTAACTGCATCATCAACACAAACCATTGTGCTTGGAACCCGATGATCGCCTTGAGTTAAACCGCATACTCGGGTTACCTTCGTGTCGCTCCACAACGCCAGACAGGACTTTGAAATATTAAACAGGGAAAACAATTAAAGGCATGACTTATTTCGCATCCAGCTAGCCAACTCTGTTGAAGCTGTTGTCATAGCCTAGTAGGCTTTTTATTAGAATAGAAAATAGAAAGGGTCCATAGAAAAATATGTTTTTTTGCAGCGGGGAAGCTCAAGAGCGCTGGAAACACAAGTACTCTGGCTCTTTGGCCAAGCCAACATCAAATTTCGTCTTCGAACTTTAGCTTCTAGTTAAGTTGGCTTGAGAAAGCCAACTTACTGAAATGCTATTTAAAATTATTATTAAGTTGGCTTGAGAAAGCCAACTTACTGAAATGCTATTTAAACTTATTATTATTATTATTATGTTGGCTTGGCACAAGCCAACATATTGTTATGCTATTTAAACTTATTATTATTATTATTATTATGTTGGCTTGGCACAAGCCATTGTTATGCTATTTATTATTATGTTGGCTTGGCAATACAATAACATACATTGTTATATGCTATTTAAACAACTTCTCTTCTTCTTCTTCTTCTTATTTTTCTTCTGCTTCGTCAACAAACGCCATCTTCCTAGGCTTTAAAGCTACAATCCCCAAATGCAGACCTGGCCCTGATGTCTAGTTTGTTGCTATATCTATTTAGACTGATCAGACTTACAGTTCTTTTTTTTTACACTTTAAATATGAAAAATTTCCATAGACTTCCATTGGCTGAGAAAATTGTGCCCCTAGTATAATTCCCGGCAGAGCCGAATGACTCGACGTGGTTTCACTTTTACATCGGTTAAAAAATACACACATTTCATTCACACTGACAGGCTAAACCATCTTATCTCTCTGATTATTACTGTCATTCCTCATTAATAAAATAACTGTCTGGCCAGAGAAACAGTGTGAAACACGAGCGCACTCTCACCGCACTCCACAAAGGAAAGTGCAGTCCGTGCGTACCACAACAGCATTTGTCCTTCTTTAGAGCCTTTACAAATAAAATATTCCAGCGACAGATGACCACAATAGAACAAAACAAGAGCTAATTTCAGGTTTTTGATCTGTTTTAGTGTGAAACTGAAATCCTTGCATCAGTTCAAATGAGCGCTCCCGAGCACACTGTAAACCTAAACAACCCTTAAACAGCATCACCAGCTCCACTTATTAATAACCAGACTGAGCATCTACAGAAGATCTTATTGAGAATTAACTAAGGTTTGGATGTTTCATTTGAAGTAACCATGTTAGAGATCAGTGTCTGCTTTAGTTGGGCTCTTGACCCTTGGCTTTTGGGGTAGGGTTTTTTTTTTTTTTTTTTGGTCTTTTTTTTCTGGCTGTTGTAACCATGTGTTTCTCAAACGTATTTGTTACAACTCAAAAGCCCAGAGAAAGTGATCAGTAAGTGGTTGTTATATTTTTATAATGACAATCATCTGTTAGTGAGCTGGTCTCATTGTGTCTAACTTCGTTTGGTAGAGCAGCTGATCATAGTAAAGTGATTTAAGAGCCAGTGTGAGAACCCATAGGCACACAACGCCATATGATCGCTAATATTAGGTTGACGACGTCATACGCCAGGTGACCAAAAATTCAATGTCAAGCCAACGCCTAATGACAACGTTAATTTGACGCCAGTTGATTCTCTGATATTGTGTTTTTAGGTTGTGTTGTATAGTAACCAAAAATCCGGGTTTGAATCAACGCCTCAAGCCAACGTCACATTGGTCAAATACTGATATTTAGTCATTGTATGGCAACCAAAACCCAACGCCTTCTAGACGCCATAATGGTAGTGATCGCCCACATAACGCCAAATTTAACATCATTAGACGCTTGATCTTTAAAGGTTTTAGGTTGTGGCATTAACTGACCAAAATCCAACATCGGTTAATGTCTCGCCAACGCCACATTGATGTCAAATACCGATATTTAGTCATTGTAAGTGCAACCAAACCCAGAATCAACGTCAGACGCCATAGCCAATAATAACGCCCAACGCCAAATTCTAACATCAATAAATATCTTTAGTTATTTTAGAGTTGTGGCTAACTTACCAAATCCAACGCCGAAACTACCGTCTCGCTTAACGCCACATTTTGACGCCAAATACTGGCATATTTATCGCCAGTATGGCTACAAAACCTAACGCCTCCTAGACATCATAATTGTGCAACGCCCATTAATAACGGCCAAATTCTAACATCATTATGCTGATCTTTAGTTAAGGTTTTAGGCTCTCGCATTAACTGACTAAAATCCAACGCTCGGCCAACGCCTCAAGCCAACGCCTCAAGCCACCAGCATTGACGTCAAATACTGATATTTAGTCGCCAGGTATGGCAACCAAACTCCAACGCCTCCTAGCATCATAATGGTGACGCTTCCACAAACGCCAAATTCTAACATCATTTGACGCTTGATCTTAGTTAGTTTTAGGTTGTGGCATTAACTGACCAAACCAACATCGTAGCCAATATACACACATTGACGCCAACATTGATATTTAGTCATCAGGTAATCCGCAAACCCAACGCCTAGTAGACATCATAATGATAACGCCCATACAACGCCAAATTCTAACATCATTAGATGTTGATCTTTGAAGTTAGTTTGTAGGTTCTCGCATTAACTGACAAAATCCAAACAACAGCCAACGCTCTCAAGCCAACGCCACATTGACGCCAAATACTGATATTTAGTTGTCGTATGGAAACTAAAACCCAACGCCTCCTAGATCACTGCACAGATGTCCACACAACGCCAAATTCTGAATATTAGACGCGATCTTTAGCTAGTTTTAGTTGTATGCTAACTAACCAAAATCCAACGCCTCGCCACATCATATTGAGATCAAATACTGATATTTAGTCACAAGTATGGCAACCAAACCAACGCCTAGTAGACGTTTTATAATACCCAAAACAACGCCAAATTTAACACATCTAATCTTGCTTCTAGTTGCATTAGCTGACCAACATCGAGCCAGTGTCTCAAGCCAACATCACATTGAAGTCAAATACTGATATTTAGTCGTCAGGTATGGCAAGCAAAACCCAATGTCTAGTAGACGTCATAATGATAACGTCCATACAGCTTCAAATCTTCAGAGTGGGCTGGTCAAAGCATATTAAATGCAAAGTTGACTGGAAGGAAGAATTTGCAGGGGAAAAGGTGCATTGTTAGGGATGACCGCAAGCTTAAGAATATTGTCAAGCCAAGGTGATTCAAACACTTGGGAGCGCTTCACAAGGAGTGAACTGAAGCTGGAGTCAGTGCATCAAGAGTCACCACGCTCAGACGTCTTCAGGAAAAGGGCTACCAAGCCACCTTTGAAACAGAAACGTCAGAAGCATCTTACCTGGGCTAAGGAGAAAAAGAACTGGACTACTGCTCAGTGGTCCAAAGTCCTCTTTTCAGATAAAAGTAAATTTTGCATTTCATTTGGAAATCAAGGTCCCAGAGTCTGGAGTGAAAATGTGGGAGGCACAGAATCCATGTTGCTTAAAGTCCAGTGTGAAAGCTTCACAGATGATTTGGGCTGCCATGTCATCTGCTGGTGTTGGTCCACTGTGTTTTCTGAATCCACAGTCAATGCAGCCATCTACCAGGAAATTTTAGAGCATTTCATGCTTCCTTCTGCTGACCAGCTTTATGGAGATGCTGATTTCATTTTCTAGCAGGATTTGGCACCTGCCCACACTGCCAAAGGTACCAAAAACAGGTTCAATGATCATGGTGTTACTGTGCTTGATTGGCCAGCAAACTCACCTGACCTGAACCCCATAGAGAATCTATGGTGTATTGTCAAGCGGAAGATGAGAGACACCAGACCCAACAATGCAGATGACCTGAAGGCCGCTATCAAAGCAACCTGGGCTTCCATACCACCTCAGCAGTGCCACAAACTGATCACCTCCATGCCACGCCGAATTGAGGCAGTAATTAAAGCAAAAGGAGCCCCTACCAAGTATTGAGTACATATACAGTAAATGAACATACTTTCCAGAAGGCCAACAATTCATTAAAAAAATTTTTTATTGGTCTTATGAAGTATTCTAATTTATTGAGTGAATTGGTGGGTTGTTGTTAAATGTGAGCCTAAATCATCACAATTAAAAGAACCAAAGACTTAAACTACTTCAGTCTGTGTGCACTGAATTTATTTAATACACGAGTTTCACAATTTGAGTTGAATTACTGAAATAAATTAACTTTTCCACGACATTCTAATTTATTGAGATGCACCTGTACAATCCATTGTAAGAAACAAAATTGCTAATGTCTTTTCTCATTTGTTAGTAATGAAGCAGCTCCACTCTGTACTGCAAAGCCAGTATATAAATATATCCATATCTAAAAAAAAAAAAAAGTATCAAATATTGGGATATTTTTTGATGGGGGCCTGTGCTCCAGTTTGGATGAAAGTCTATTAATGTCCCTGTCTATCACCATTATTGCATTTTATACAAGAACTTTACCAAAGGATGCAGTTATGGAAGCCTGCTCCTCTTCCATTCTCTCTTTCACTATTTTTTCCCTCTCTTTTAATGAGTCTGGAGTTGGTGGACACAGAAATTGATGGACGAGCCCCTGAGTTTGGGCTCATCAATTTGAAGTTAAACTCATGACATGAGCATAATAAAGCATGTAGGCAGATGAATGCAGAAAGTCCTCAAGCTCTTATTTTTAACAGCACAAAATCAGAGTCTTAATGTTTTAAGCCTGAATACACAGTTGTCAAACAAGTCCCAGCCCTATAATTACTACCATCACCAACTCAATTATGTCTTTAAATGTGAAAAGATCTGCCCACAGAATCAAGTTTGTTAGTGATTCATTAGTCATGTTGTGTGACGCATAAGTCATTTGCCAAACTGCCAAGCAATGCTGGATATCGAAGAGTAGTTTGCCTTTAAATGAGTAAATGTCACAGAGACATGATGAGGGATCAATGTGTGCCGTCCATGATTTCCATCAGACAGATTCAATATGGCGAGATATAGATGTGCTTTCAAGGATCTGCATATTTTAAGACTGTCTGTTTGGAATGAGAGCTTCACACTGAGTCCACAATTATATTGCAGTTTTTTATTACTTGTTCTTGTTTATTCATCATAACCATTCATTCTTTTTAACAGTAAATATAAGACTACAGATGCCTAAGTGTGCTGGATATGTAATTTAGGATTTTTTGTTCCCCAGAAAATACTTTACTCATTTGGATAAATTGCTAAGTAAATTTATTTCGACATTTTTTGTCTTGAAAGCCTTAAAACTGCAGATTATTAAAAAACAAATAAACCTTGTGAAGGGTTATCTCTACCGAAACTTAAAAAAATTACTGTGTGGCTGCAAACATAAAAAACATTATATGTAAGATGAATGATATCTCTATAAAGACAGATACATACTTTTAACAACATATAAGATATTACTTCTACATTTTTGGAAAACAGAGTTGATTCTGTATTATGAGTCTTACAGATCAATGTTTGAAAAATGTATGTATCATAAAACATCTTCAGAGTTTCAATTTTTATAAATGGTTTTAACTTAAATATTATTTTAGGACTGCAAAGTAAGACAGTTGTGTATCTGCGTTCATCAAACAGTATAGTTAGATAATTATATAAATACTGGAAGATGAATTTAAAAATCAACACATTGTGAAATTAATTTTATTTAGTTAAATAATTTAAAAAGCCTGTCAGATCTCTGTCATCATAGTAACTGAATGCATATTATATAAATCATATTATCGAATTATCGTTCAATATTTGACTCTAATAAATAAAGCGGCTGCAGGATAAATGACAGCCAATTTCTCATTGAATGAGACCTGAACCTATAGTTTTGCCTGAAGAACAAATGAAAAATATATTTTAAGGATTACAAAAATGGCTCAAATCATTATCACCACAGGGAAAAAACAATAGATGAAGTGCATAAACATATAAAGAATAAGATGTATTGAGTAACTCAAAAGGAAGTTCTTTTTTGCTGGTATCTAACTCTAACTTTCATTTTTATCAAGCATGTCATCAAATTATTTTCACAACCTCATTCGATCGGTGCATAACATAGAATGAAGAACCACATCTGGCTACCCCTAGATTCTTAATTGACTACTATTTTAATTAATTGGATGCTCATCAGTGACTGATTGGTAGAGATTCCCTTGAATTTAACAGAGGTTAAAAAGGTGTTTGAGGAAAAAAAGTTCATAACAGTTTAGAACATCATAATATGGAGACTGACATATTCTTCTGGTATTTCGACAAGCTTGTGAGAGGAGGATTAAATCATCTTAGACACATTTTGATAACCTGTCAGGCAGCTCATGGCGCCTTGGAGAATGTGTCGGCTTTGAAAAGCTTTGGGCAGGTCTGCTGTCTGAATTCAGCCTTCGTTTGTAGAAAAAAAAAAACTCTATTGAGCGACGTCATGTTAGTGTCAGGAAAGGTTGATACTTACTTAAGGTCACTTTACAGAGCCAAGATGAAGGTTGAAGAGAAAGAAGGTGCTGTGTCGAGGAAATGGCACGTTCATCTGTTGAACACACTCTAGGTGGTTTAAAGCTTCTCCATACATATCTAAAAATGTGCGACTGGAATGTAATCAATGAGACTAATATCCGCTCAATGAATTATGCAGCAACTCCCTTAACACGAAAGTAAACAGTTTAATAGTAAGAGTGTGGAGTGGGAAAAGATTTCTTGTGACCAATAGGAGAGAAGGAGAAAGAGTAAAAATGGATCAGTGGTTTTATGTGCCCCAAATAGATATTCCTACTTTAGCTTTTCAAAGGCAATCCTCCTGAGGTGCAGGACTTAGTGAGCCAGGCTTCACCGATAGATCGGAGAGTGTTAGCCTTTCAGAAAATACTCCTTCAAAACCTCTCAAGTATGTGATGGAACTAATCTACTCCTCTCCATGGGGTTTGAACGGTAAACATCAGTGGCCTGACATGAATAATAATTTTCAATGCTGTTTTGACTCTTTTTTAGGTTTAGACTAAGTGGTCTGGTAAATTAACAATAGTTAAATCAATATGAACCAGTTATCTCTACCAGATCTCACAGGAAAACAATTATTTTATGATGTGGCGTTTCCATATGCATTTTTATGATGTGAATTACACAAAAGCTTTTTTTTTCGTAGGCATGAAAGTGCACCCCTAATCATAACCACTGTGCATAAGTAACCAAAACTTAGAAAAAGTTACGAACTGCCATGACATTGTGTTGGTTAATCTGACAAGACCAGCCCAGACCAATACTCCCTTTTTTAGAAATTGTCTAAACATGGTTTTTGACTTTGGAATAGTCGCCCCCCCCAAAAAAAATAATAATCAAAAGAGAAATATGCACAGATCAAGCACAATTTACAAGCAAAACCAAATATGTTGGTGGATTTTGATGTGAAAGAACAACTTTTCCCTGGAGAAAGTGTTATGCACTGTCAGAAAAAAATATGCAAAAATTGTACCTTTAGGGGTACAACAGCTTGTCACTGGGGCCGTACACTCGAAGGGACACCTTTGTACCTTCTTTACCTCTAAAGGTGCATATAGTACTTTTAAATAGTAATATTTGCTCTTAAAGGGGTCATTGGATGCCCATTTTCCACAAGTTGATATGATTCTTTAGGGTCTTAATGAAAAGTCTATAACATACTTTGGTTAAAATTTCTCAATGGTAGTGTAAAACAACACCCTTTTTACCCTGTCAAAAACAGCTCTGCACACAGCAAGCCGTTTTAGTGCATGTTTCTTTAAATGCTAATGAGCTCTGCTCACCCCGCCCCTCTCTTCCATGGGGTGACTAGCCATTCTCATGACTGTTTACTTTAGCCGTGGAACTTGCTAGCAAGCACATTATTAGGAAAGGCGATTTGCAAAGATTCATTAAAGAATCTTATACACACTTCTTCTGTAGGTGAGGCTGGATCACGAATGATTTGCGTGAACAAACTCATTTAGGTAGATCGGGAGCACATTCACTTCAAAAACCAAAGTAATCCACTGAGTCTTCAGCAGCTCAGATGTCGGGAGTAAATTACAACTGGTATGTTCATTATTACATCCAACAACAAAACACCTCAGTTGCTTAGGAGACATGTCTACTCCTGCTCTGGCGTCGAAACAATGGAGTACTGATGACAGCTCACTCAGGGTGGGTCTAAGGTAAAACGCTAGTGTCAATCAACAATCGTGGCAGGGGCCTGGGTCTGTATAATGTCACACAGCCAAGAGGCTGAGAACAGCTTGATTTGAGAAAGGGGATATTATTTATAGAGATTAAAAAAAAACACTGAGTGGATTTTTATCATTATAGGGTGCATGTGTACAAACACTGTCAACACACATTTATGTTCAAACAACAATTTTGCATCAGATGACACCTTTAAAATAGTAATATGTAATCTTATGGTACTAATATGCACTCTTTAGGGGTAAAGAAGGTACAAAAGTGTCCATTTGAGGGTACGGCCCCAGTGACAATCTGTTATACACCTAAAGGTAAAATTGTTGTAGATTATGGAGTGATATTTTGGCTGGAAGTGATGGTTAAAAGTCAAAACACCTTAATGATGGACTTGATGGTTTCTTACAAACATGCAGATCTTCACTTCACAAGATGTACAGTACTTGTGGATTATTGTTTTTTTTTTTTAATTAGCTTTTTGGACTCACATTCTGGCGGCACTCATTCACTGCAGAGGATCCATTAGGGGCCATTCACACAGAACGCGTTTTTCCATTCCAATGCGCTACTTTTCCATAGTTTTTCTATGTAAACATGCGCTTGACGGATGTGCATCTTTTGCAGCGCCTGGCACAAGGACCGAGTTTTTAAAACGCCGCGTCAAGTTAAAAGAATTTCAACTTTTACACGCAGCGCCGCTCATCAATGTCAGTTCAAAAGCAGTGGACCAATCAGAAGAACTCAGAGGCAGGGAAAGCATTGAAAGCTAGCAAGTTGTCATGACAACTGTTTTATTTGACGGCAATATGGCGGAGGAGGCGCTCATAGTGGCTGAGTCCTGATTATTTAATTATATAAAATTTCTTCAAGCGATTAACACAACTTGTTAAATTCTGCTGTTTGCCTATTTTTTTTTATTATTATTTCCGTTACTGTTGTTATTGCATCATGTCTCAGAAGCGCGTCTCGAGACCCTCGCGTTCTACTCTGCCCTTTTTTTTAAAACCACTCATGAGCGCTGTGTCTTGCGTTTTTAGACACAAAGACGCGTTCTGTGTGAATGGCCCCTTAGTGAGCAAGTGACCTAATGCTAAATTTCTACATCTTGGATTGCCTAATGGTAAGTAAATTTTAAGATTTTCATTTTTGAGTGCACTATTCTTTTAAATCCTGAATAATATCTTGATCTTTGGTAAGTACAGCATTAAACCAGAGCAAGAGTGCAAAACATGGGAAAATAGAAGATGCATGGGATTCTAAAAATAAGACAAGACAATTAAATGAGATTGACATACACAAAAGCACATTTTACACAAATGAATGACTGAAGCACTTAACTTGAGGAATATAGATGGTGAAGAACTTCACAGGCATGAAATACATTAGCACAAATCATTTTTCTCCAAAAGATTTACTGAGAAATTGTTTGTGGCCATGATGCTGTTGAGGGAATAATGAACACAATGATAAATGCGTTGACTTGCCATCATGGTGGTGACTTGGGAAGCGAAGGCTGACCCACTTTAGACACATGTGAAGTTGATGTATGTAAGGTGTTAAGAATGTAAAGTGTAAAAAAACAGGAAGAAAGGCTTGATTAAAACCTTGCGGGACTCGACAGGCACATTTAATCACTCTACTCGAGTCTAAGTGGATGATTAACATGTGTAACATCAAAGCTTTCTCTTCTCCCCAGTTTTGAGGCCAACTTTTCTTAGTATTAGCTCCAGTTTTAAGTTGCTTAAGTTGTAATGTTTTAACATTTAAGTAGAATTGCAAGAATGCTCTACTTGTAGCATTTTGCTTTTATTTAGACAGGATCCAAAAGAACCACGTACCAAGATTTGAACTCTGTTTGCACTTTACTTCAGAGCATAGCACACGAGTCAGACCTGACAGTTCATTCAAAAGATTACACAAGAATCTGCTTATAACATGTTACTGTATCTGTTTAAGTGCATTATAATAAGGAACAAGCTTTTATCTAGAAGTATAAATTGAAGCCAATGTAATGACAGAGTATTTTGGAGATGTCTTTTGTTGGTTGGAATGTTGAAGGTAATTTTTGGTTAAACCACAACGACCTGAATTTGCATTTACTTTACGCAAAAAAAGAACTCTCAAGATAAATAGTCTTTCTAATATTGTTTGAAAATGCATTATCGTGTTGCTGCAACCTGCAGGCCAATAGTTAAGAGATATCAAAGGCCAGCTTTGTGCAAACATGACCCTTCCAATCTTTCTGTTGGTTATTTCTTCATATTTGAGCTGCACGCTTTAACAGCACAGAGGGAAGAGTCACAGGGGTGAGAAAATCACTTGGAAAACTATGTTTGCTGTCCATCTTTCTTCACAGTTTACAGCTACAGTCTCCTGCCTTTCAAAACACACCATTAATGGTAGCAGTAAATCAAATGCCCTCAAATGCTTACCTGCAAACATGACCTAAAATGATGAGCAGTGCGATGCTGCCATGCTTGCAGGTTTGGTAAATAGAATTAGAAAGACCAAAGACTGAAATAATGCAATAATGCATTTTGTTTAAAAAACTGCTTGCTCAGTCGTGCAGATTCTGGGAGAATTTCCACAAAGAAGAGTCAGCTTTCTGCCATAAGATATATATATCTTGCATTACGTGATTAAATATATTTAAAATGACAGGAGTGTACTACATATTAGTGCTTATTAGGAGAATGCAGTGTTTAAAAATACTAAAATGTCCCATTTTTGGCATATATTTTTAACAATATTGACCAGGCATATTGTTTTTAGTGTAGACCTGAGATTTTAATTCAATTTTCTATGATGTTTTACTGCTCTCTGATGACTCTTGTTACATCTGAACTGATCAAATAATGTAAGGAAACAGCCTTGTGCAAAAGACTGAATCTCACCTACAAAAGCACCTCCACACAATCAATGAAACGTCTCTGCAGGTCTTTGATCTCATCATGCATATAGAATATCCAGAGTTACATTGGGATGGAGACAGGATTAGTGTCATAGTAGTTTGATCCTGCGGTAGACATAAATTTCTACCACGATGATAAAGAATCCCAGTCTCAGGTGACCTGCTGCTGACTTGACTGTAATTTCAATGCATGATAGATGAGCTAGAGCTTTAAGTATTCTGTTATCTGTTTCATTCCTGCTCTAGACGAGTGACGGCACTGATGGTATCTACTAGTAGTACACTGTCTTGCAGTTTGCAATCAGGTTTCAAATGTAGGCCAGAGTCTCGAGTGGTGATCTGCTGGCCTGGACTGAACACAAGCACAAATACACACAGTCCACACCACTAGTTATTTCTTTAATAAAGCGAATTTCATGAAGCAAAAGAAAAATAAATAACTTAAAGCCTCTCACAGGAAGGAAACTGTGGGCATGTCTTTACACAATGGTCTGTTTGTTAGGGTTTGAACTGGGTAAACTGAATGATGTGATGTTTTAAGCAAAATTAATGCAGCTCTGGGGTTTCAGTTACTTAAATCAATATTTCATCTGTCTATGTGAAATTGGCTTTGGATCTCAAAGCACACATATTTCAGAATATGAATTGTTTCCTCACATTTCTGTGTGCTTTCTGCTTGCACTCTTGAGTTTATTCAGAGTATGCTATGACAATGATAACTCTCTAACTCCCATGATATTGTCTGGAATTGCTGGCATTCTCCAGCTCTTCCTCTCCTATTTAAAAAAAACCCCCACAGAGGATGGATTTATTTTACATTGTCATTTTTACTTCAAGACTACTGCCCAAAATTTTCATGAACAGATAATATGTATTAGAAATGCTATTAAGTCTATCTGAAACAATAATACATTTCTTGCCTTGAAAACTCTGAAGGAATAGTTCACTTTTTTTTTCTGCAAGTTAGCCACATTGTTCCCCCAGTAGGTAGTGACAAATGATCATCTTTATGAGCGAGTCGTAAAAACATTCATTCAACTGATTCATTCAAAACAAGCAAATCATTTAGGAACTAAATTTTGAATCATCCACTGAACTGATTCGTATATAAACGCTGATTCATTCAAGAACGGAAAAAGTGATGACTGTCTAAGGGCCCTATCATTCACCCGGTGCAACGCGGCACCAGGCACAATGCAAGTGTTTTTTGCTAGTTTCAGCCTGACGCAGTTATCATTTTCACGTCATGTGCCACGTTGTTGCATTTGCGCCCATTTGTGCGCCCATGGGCGTGCTGGTCTGAAAACGAGGTGTGTTCAGGCTCATTGTTGGCGCGTTGCTAATAGACTGTGCCATTGACCAACTAAAACCTGGTCTAAAGTCAACTGCGCAGTATTCTTTTGTTATTTAAAGAGTGCGTTTGTAATATGCGCCTATAGGCGGGTCCACAACGCGTGTACACTCTGCTTATTATACACACAGGGACACGCAGCAGCACACAAACATGCCAAATATTAAAAATGAAAGGATTACTGTTACAGATCGGCCAGGCTCTCTCTCCATCTTCCAATCACAGCGCACACCCTAACCTGATTAGTAATTGCACACACCTGCACCTCATGAGCACCCTCATAAAGCTGGCTTTATAAGCACACACCTCACTCCACTCCACTGTCCGGTCTTGTTCGTTCATTCGAAGGGGACTCTCTAGTCTACTCCTGAGTATCACCTGTATACCTACCTCCATTGTGTATTTACCTCATGTATCCTCTCCAGCGTGGTCTCTTCTGCTCCATTCCAACGTCTGTTATGTCCAGCATCTTCAAGTGTGTCTCCATCATCCGTCATAGTGAGGCGTGTGCTCCATCTGTCTCACCCATAGTAATAGATAGTAATTACATGTATCAGAATTAGGCTACCTCGTGCACGAGCAGCTCCATTTCCTCTCTGGAGACGTGTTCATTCTTTGCTTTTGCAAATTCCGCCGAGTAAATAGCGACTCCGCCATGGCGCGAGCGCAATTGGCTCTTAAGCCCGAGACACACTGCACGATTTTCGGTTGTCCCAGACGAAAGATCGGCATTGTGAAACAATCGTGGCGAATCAGAAATCACCACAGTTGTTTCACAATGCCAGTCTTTCGTCTGGGACAGCCCGAAATCGTGCAGTGTATCTCAGGCTTTAAAGAGAGTGGGAGATGAGACTCTGATTGGTTTATTGCAAGTTATGCCCAAAACACACCCATTACTTATTAAGAGAATAGGGACAACCCTTTTAGCGCCAGGTGCGCCGACCATTTTTTCCGTTGTTAAACTAGCAAAAGTGGATTCAGACACGCCCTAAGTCAGGGGTCTCCAACCCTGCACCTGGAGAGCTACCGTCCTACAGATTTCAGCTCCAACCCCAATCAAACACACCTGAACCAGCTAATCAAGATCTTCAAGGCTACTTGTTAATTTCAGACAGGTGTGTTGGAGCAGGGTTGGAACTGAAATCTGCAGGACGGTAGCTCTCCAGGAGCAGGGTTGGAAATCCCTGCCCTAAGTGCACCTGCTCCTTGCGTTTGAGACCAGTGGCTTAGATCGTTAAAATAGGGCCCTTAATGAGTGAGTCATTAAACCATTCACTCAGTTGATTTGTTCAAAAACACTGATTCACTGATTTAAATTCTGGCCGTTTCTGAAACGGAAGGCTGCATCCTCCGGTGGTCGCATTTGTAGGCTGCATACGTCATCAAGCCTGGTTTGTTTAAGTTAACTGAGCATTACATTTGTGAGTCATAAGCATATTACAACAATTTATACTTAACTAAGAATAATGGTCAAATTTATAACTGTTAATATTCTAAAATAAGATCTTCTTTATGGCGTATGTTGCCTATAAATGCGACCTCCGGAGGATGCAGCCTTCGGTTTGAGAAACGGCCACTGTGTCTAAAATCTAAGTTACTCAATTTTAACTTCCTGTTTATTGAACTAAAGCAGTATCACATTGATTAGAATATAGTGCATGAGTCGTAGCTATTATTATGGTAATTTTATAGTGCTTTTTGTTGTTTTTGGAGCTTGTCAGCCCCTGATCTCCAATCAGTTTTCATTATTGTTGTGTTTTCATTGTCTTATCCCTTATCTCTTGCTTTAATAGCAAAACAGATTATATTTTGTGATCCACATGGTCGGTGTTTAAAAACAAGCAGCGATATATACCACTTCAGGATTTATAGGTCTAAACCATGTTTCATTTCAGGCTCCAGTGAATGTTAAACAACAGCTGAAAATTCCACACTTTTTTCTTTCCTCTGTTTCGCCACACAGAGGTTGATGAAATCCTTTGGGTGGGAGAAACAATTATTCAGGAGGATTCTGTGAAGTTGCATGCTTATAGAGGTGCTAATTACCTCTGAGAGTTCAGCAGAAGCTTTAGGTTTTCTCTAGTGTCTTTATTAGCTTATTAATTATGAAACAATGCATAGGTGGTTCACCTGGAAGCAGGCAACTTTTTTTCCCCACATTAAAAACCCACAACCCAACTCTAAATCACACTGCCCAGTGGGTTGCTTTTTATTAGATGTAAAGAAAAAAGCGTTTAAATTACAGAGTGCATAACATACTGGGATTGGATTTTAAACAACGTAGTTCAGTTAAAGTGTGTGGAACAAGGTACCAAAATGATTTAAATAAATAAATACCTACTCGCAATTTGGAGGACATGCATAGAGACATCATTTCTTTGCCATAAACCCGTCCCAGAATAAATAAATGCAGTCAGCTCATAAAGGGATGCTTTTTGTCATTTTCAAGAGACGAGAAGCCTGGAAAGCATCAGTAAGATGAAAAGTCTCTGGAGACTAGCTCACCTGGGGAAGGATGCAGATCTTAATGTGAGGACCCAGTTCCCTCAGTGCTACCAGGCGCTCCAGCATTCCAGAGAATGTATTTGCATATTTGTAAATCTTTAAAAATGGCATCGTACCACTGCTATGGGTCAAAAGCAACCTCATTTAAATCTTTTGAATATGAAACCAGTAATATATCTTTGTACTTGCTTCCAAAATTGCTCTCTTTTTATGTGCTGTCAGTAACTCAGCACACCAATAGTGCTTCCATCCTGCACGGCTGATTTTAATCTTTTGTAATTGGGAGGTACGGATGACTCACTTTGTGGGATTGATCTGCACAGTAATTTCCTTAAAAGATAATGTGCAAATTAAGTTCCCTATGCACAAGCGTACTTCACAAGTCACAGCAAGTGTAAAGAGCCTTTAAGCCATTAAAACCTTTGCAATGTTTCATCATGTCAATCACAGCGATAACTATAGGAAGACATGTTCAGTATCATCTGTTCATTACCAATTAGCTTTCTACTAAGCTCAAAGTGTGTATCGACCTACTTGTGTAATCTATATTGATACCTTATTTCAAGAGCATTGAAATAAATATTGACCCTATTTACTTAAGAAGGTGCCCTAAAATTAAGCTAAGAACTTTTTTTTTTTTTTTACTCAGTTGGTTGCAACTGCCGGTTCACATGGACTTTATTCATTTAAAGTGGAATCGAGAACACACATTTAGTCGAAAACTGAAAATTTGCTTCCCCTCTGGATTGGCAACACGTTCCTTATCTAATGACGTCAGTTTGACAGCTAGGGTTGAACATCCTTAACCACTTCCTTTTAACCGTCAGGTGAGTAAGAGATGGCGAGTAGGTGCCCTCAAATTAAGCCAAGTATGTTTAGTTTCCCTTGGAAATATGTCACAATACTGAAGTTGGTTGCAACTGCTGGTTCACATGGAATTTATTAATTGAAAGTGTAATCAAAAACGCTCTCTGATTTGCACATCTCTATAGATCTCCACCCATAAAGACATATTCTCTGTTATAGAGTCAATGAACCTTAAAAAAACTAAACTAAACTAAAAAATAAATAAATAAATAAATATATATATATATATATACATATATATATACATACACTATATTGCCAAAAGTATTGGGTCGCCCCCTTCTAATGAACAGGCTTGACTACTTTAATAATTTCTATGAGTACAAATCTTAATGTTTAAGCATATAATGATATTCTAGGAAATTGTGTGCTTCTAATATTATAGCAACAGTTTGGACAGGACCCTTTTCTATTCTAACATGACAATGCCTCTGTGTATAAGGCAAGGTTCAAAAAGAAAATGATTGATTCAGTCAGTGTGGAAGAACTTGACTTATCTGCATAAAACCAAGTCCTAATCCCAGTTTAACACCTCTGGTGTGACTGTAAATGCAAACCTTGAGCCAAAAACTCATCACCAAACACCAATGACTTGTACATACACTATATAGACAAAAGTAATGGGACACCCCCTTCTTTAGAACTTGAAAAATGCACTTCCAAATCTGTGGCAACAACATGGGGAACATAATTCATGTATTTGCAAAATTGTATTTCCATCTGTTGCAACAGTTTTGGAAAGTGTCTAAACCTGTTATTACCGATATGTACAGGTCATTGGTGTTGGTGATGAGTTTTTGGCTCAAGGTCACCCATTACTGATCCTGAAAGGTAAAAGCTAGGGATAGGTTCTCTGCAGACCAGTCAAGTTCTTCCACACTGACTGAATCAATCATTTTTCTTTTTTGAACTGCCTGCCACCCACACAGAGGCATTGTCATGTTAGAATAGAAAAGGGTCCTGTTCAAACTTTTGCTATAAAATTAGAAGCACACAATTTCCTAGAATATCATTATATGCTTTAACATTAAGATTTGTATACTCATGGAAATTACTAAAGTAGTCAAACCTATTCATTAGGAGGTGGCGACCCAATACTTTTGGCAGTATAGTGTATGTTCAGTTCCTCGCACATGCACATCTTCGGCTGATGTGGATGGAACACTGTACTAAAATAAGAAATCCATGGCATTTTTGTGCCCTTGAATAAACCTTCACATTCTAAGTTCTCTTTCCAAATAGTCGTTAATGGACAATACATGTGCTCTCTCTCATTTCGAAGGCTGCACACCTGGAGGTCGCATTTGACGGCCAAAAACGTCATTGTGGCAGTCTCATTTTAGAAAAACAACTGTTTTTAAAAAGTTTGAAAGAAATTACTGTAATTTATGCCTCGAGGAATAGCAGTCAATTATATAATGGTTACTTTTTTGAAATAATAATGGTAGACATCTTCAATGATGTATGCAGCCGAAAATGTGACGTCTGGAGGGCAAAGTCTTTG
Source organism: Tor tambroides (assembly GCA_021397915.2). NCBI lineage: Eukaryota > Metazoa > Chordata > Actinopteri > Cypriniformes > Cyprinidae > Tor > Tor tambroides. The sequence goes on along the minus strand of JAFVLL020025345.1, from coordinate 5,304 downwards.
AAATGAGACACAGCTGTATGGCTACTAAAGAGACGCAAAGGCAACATTTAAAAACCTTATTTCTATCTATCTATCTATCTATCTATCTATCTATCTATCTATCTATCTTTGCAGTCACCAATTTCTGCTGCTAGCTGTTTCCAGTTGTACTCAACTGTGCAGTTTGGGAAAAACTAATTTGTAATATGTCAGTCAGTGGGCAGAGAACATCCTAGACACTGAGAGGGTATAAAAAACAAAGGAAGGCTTCTTCCATAAAGAGGGAGGAGAATATCCCATGCTTGAGTGGTCAAATCTGCTAGTGCTGTTTTTCTCTAAAGGTTGACCGTAAATCTTACAGTAAAGCGAGATAATGGACTTCTGTGTGAGTTTATAGGAAGAACAATTGCACTCAGCACTAATGCCCACTGGTGTGAGCATTCACAAATAGAAACATTCATTATTTAGGATCATATGGCACTCGAGACAGTGCTCTTCATTCTGTGGTTTGAGCTAAAGTATAAATTCCACCTGACACAGTTCAGCCTCACTCAATCAATCATACAGGCAAATGCAAGAGGAGGTATTCTTTGGCCACAAAGTGTCAGCTTTGATAAACCTTGATTATGAATTGTAAACTGTGGCTTTCTGTTGACAGTGCGGTTTAGGAACGCCCTGCTGAGGCCTAATGAGAACGACTGATTTGACACATATACACATACACTGTCAAATCATTGTCCTAACAAAAGTAAAAAAGTTGAATTGGACATTTTCAGTATATGTGTAATCTCAAAATTTAGTAAATAAATTCATTGACATTAATTAGATACTCAGTCTGACAGCAATTGACGACGGCTTATGTGGTTCGCACTGGAAAGCAAGGCAGAGATCAAAATTTTTCCCCTCACATTTACTAGGGAATGTGAAGTATTTACAGTACAAACACATCATAAACTAACAATATTCCAACCGATGTTGTTCTAACCATCCTAACTGGGACTATAGATAAAATATATTTATATTTAACAGTGGCTTTTTGAAATATGCCATACTTCTGTTACTGTTTCTGCTGTATGCAGTATGTATACTGTGTACAGCAAGTTTTCTGTTACATGGAATACAATGGAGTATATTTTAAGATATACTAAGCATACTTATTCAGTAGAGGACACATGGGATACTGCATGCCGTGCAGTGCGCTTGATCTGACATACCATTTCCACTGGGGATCTTTCTCTTGCCTCATTATTTGATCAGACTGCCAGAAGTTAAAAACAACACCAAGGCAAAATGCCATTTTGTGTTGTCAGTGTACTAAAAAGAATGATCTTATTATGAGAACTTTTTCTGCATTTGTCATATGACAATGTGTTTAGTTAAAGATGAAATGTATGAGTTTTCTGTAAGAATTATTTTATAAAATAAATGATACTGCTTTGATTGCTATTCTTGTTTAATATGTAGTTATGGCCACTTATTAGATTGCATTTATGGCACCTTTAAAAACACTGTGAAACAAGAGGTTAAATAGTCTATCTAAACATGTCATTTGCAATAATTGTTTTGAATTAATTTGTTATTGAATTGATTACAATTATTATTAAATTGTTAAACTGAAATGATTAATTGAAATAGATTTTTTAAAAAATAGAATAGTTTTCATTTGAGCAAATTTGAACTGCCATTCCACATGAACAAAACCCATTGTTGCATCATTGTTTGCTTATTCCCAGCATGCATTTGGCATATAAATGATACAGATAGTGTTATAGGATTATTATTTTATTGTTTACTGGCTTTATTTATGCTGCTGCTGCTGTTGTTGTTTTATCATCACTGTTAGTAATTTGTTGTGTGGTGATGGTGTTCAGAGCTCATCTTTTTGCTTAATGATGTTTGTTGAGGTTTGTGTATTAAGCTCTGAAGTTTGTCTGCCATCTATATGAAACTATTGAAATGATGCTTGTGTCTGCCATACTTTCTTATCTCCAGATACTGCATGATCTTTGCTTTTCAGAGCTGTACTAACTTAATCAATTGAACCCATGTATAAAATTTTAATTATGATAAAGTTGTATTTATAGTCACATTGACTGAAGATTTATTGAACAAGGAAGTTCAAATAGGATGGTTTAGGTTTCTGAATTAATTTAACTTTAAATATTGAGTTGACTGTATTTATAATTCAAGACATGTTAACTTTTATTCACAAACTAATATAATTGTGTCCCACAACTCACTAAAAAAATTGGTTAGATTTCCTGCCTTAGCTGTATAATTTCAGTTGGACAGACTTTAATTGAGTTTACTCAAAAAGGCCTTGCAATATTGCCTTATTTCTTAAAGAAAGGTTCACATTTTGTAGAGGTTTTTACTGTGCAGGTGAAAAGTTAATGTTGAAAGCCCATCAGAAAGTATTGACCCACCTTCATTGACAGCCACAGTTGTCATAGATGCACACAAAATTTTAAAGCCATTCGACTGTATTGATTCACATTGTCAATTCTATCAGAAGTCTGGGAGGGTTATTTCAGTCCTTGATCAAGATAAATGTTCATTTTCTATATACAGTATATAGCCTATATATTATCAAAAGTGCAACACTGAATAATGTTTTTTTCAGTGTTGGTAAAAGAAACAGACTCAAATTCTCTCCCATGAAAATGGTTTCTTCTCTGTGTCAGTACATCAAAATATGAAGGTGAGAAAGTATGTTTTCATTGATCTGTTTTGCTCACACTAACTATACTCAGAGGTATAACATTCTCAACTGTGAGATTCCAAAAAAACAACAACAAACCAAAAAAAAAAAAAACCAAACAAAAAAAAAAACCCACCATCAACGGTATTTGGAAGCATTGAGAGCTTATGTGGCACCATTATTTCACCCAGTGCTTTAGTCTTAGCTTTTTCCTCTCATTTCTTCCTTCCCCTTTTTTCACTGCAAAAAATGGCTTATCTTACTTAGTATTTTTGTCTTGTTTCTAGTCAAAATATCTAAAAATTCTTAAATCAAGATACTTTTACTAGATAGGCAAAATGGCTTAAGATATTTAGTCTTCTTTCCAGGGGAAAAAAGCTAAATTAAACACATTTTGCTTAAAACAATTAAAATTGTCTGTCAGTGGGGTAAGTGTTATGTGTATGTGTCTGCTTAGTTTCCTGTTTGCCCTTATTTGGTTTTATTCCGGTTCTCATTAGTTTGTCGTTCATTTATTCTCATCACCTGTTTTAATCAATCATCTTGTTTGCTCCTTTGTTTCCATTCCTTTATAAGTCCTCAGTTCTCCCTTTATCTTTGTCTTGGTTTGATGTTTCATATTGTAAATTGTGCGTGATGCTGATTAAAGATTTCTTTTGTTTACTCCTTCGTCTGGTGCTTGCTACAACCACGGAACCTTAATAGTAAGTGAAATATTCTTGTTTTAAGACTGTTTTCACACAGTCTCTATCTGCTGTTTTCCCCATGCAGACACTTGCTGGCTCGCACAAATATATTTGATATCACGGAGTTTCATCATAAATTACAAATTGATTCCAGCCTGGCAACAGGCCTCTTACACAATTAATACCCCAGTCGCATATTAATAAAGCAGCCATCAAATCAATATACACTGAGACAAATGAAGATTATCACCCTTGGATATAAGCAGCAGCAAGGCAGCCTGATCATTTTAGTTATAAACATACTGTACTATGGCCACACACACTTGTTTCGTTATCCTTGTGGGGACTCCCCATAGGCATAATGGTTTTTTTCTGCTGTACAGACCGTATTTTTCTATCGCCCTACACCAACCCTACACCTAAACCCCTTACAGGAAACTTTCTGCATTTTTAGATTTTCAAAATTTTTCAAACATTCTGTGTGATTTATTAGCTTGTTTACCCGTGGGGATCTCAATTTATGTCCCCATCGTGACACAAGTCCCCATGAGTCTGTGTGTATTCAGGTTTAAGTCCCCACCAGGATAGAAAAAAACAGGTACACACACACAAACAGTTTTTTTTTTTTAAATTTAGAAATATTTTTCAACTGTAAACAATTCTCTGTAGTTTCATAAAATAAGAAATCTAATGAATTATATAAAATAGGAGTTATATGAAAAGAGAGAACAAATTCTCTGAATCTTTTGAATGGGTGGTTTTATTTTCATTCCTATTCTTGCTCGTCCTCAAACCAGATGGCATAATGCCGACCTGAGGTGAAGGGAGTATTTAGCAACAGCAAACATAATAATTCCAGTCCTGCAAATGGAATGGAATGAATTTCCTTCCCTGTCAGGCAATATTGACCAAGCCAGCAGTAAAAGAGCCTTGAATAAAATGAGTTTCTAATCCTGACCGCCAGAACCTATGAAAGGACAGAAAACATGGGGCAGAATTCACAGGCTGGTCAAATGTCAAGTTTTTGAAATGGCCATTGACTTGAATTGGCCAATCATATTCATATGCGGAGTCAAAGGTTAGGATCGAGGTTTATCACGTGTGCCTCACCGCTGCCGTCGCTCCGCACAGGCAGGATTAGGCTGTTATGGAATGACATAGCCTCATTGCCTGTGTGTGTATATCCAAGTAAGTGTTTGGCTCTCTGCCAATGCAACTTAAAAGACTCACTTTGGTACAGCCCTGTCAGTCGAAGAAAAAATGGTGTGTTTCGATCTGGGGGGGTTAGTGGACCATGAAAGCACTGAGTAACCATTGAGCAGTTAGAGTTCAGCATTGGTATTCTCAAGACGGCACACCCACAGACCACTCACTTAACGTCTGATGGATACTGCTCACGATGACAAGTGCAATACAAAAAATAGAAGGTATTAATTTCATTTACTTCTATGCATTTTCCACAAATGCTAAAAAAAAATGCAGGGTAAAAAGCAACTATTTTTGGGTTATTTGGCAACCCAGCGCTGGTTAAATATTAGACGGAACACATGGGTTATTTTGACCCAGCATGCTGGGTTGTTTTATTTAACTCAAATTACTCTATTGCTGGCTTAAAATTGATTGGAAACAGTGGCGTAGCAATCAATCCCTCGCCCATATGCAAATAAATTTGTTCGGGGCCCCCAAACATTCTGAAGGTTAAAGTGGGCTCCAAATCAGTTAACTTGAGTTATATTGTTTTCTTTTCTGAGGTGTTTTACTGACGGTATAAATGCTTGGAAATATTTAACATTTTCAAAACATTGAATATTTGTAGTGTGCCAGCCACCCAATAGTTGCTATAAGTCTTGTGCTTTGTTACTTTAATATAACACAAAGTCTCAGCTTTCAAATTCTTTTTTTTTTTTTTTTTTTTTCTCAAATGAAATCTCTTAAATG